>CAJNOL010000833.1:0-100547 GCA_905250125.1 Rotaria sordida
CATGAATAAATGAAAACTAAGGATGATTCAAAACTGACCCTTATACGCCCCTGTTCTGTTTATTACAAATCTTACTCTGTCGATGATGTTTCAGGATTTTCATCTTCTTCAAGTATAATGTTCATAGCTTGTACTGATGTTGTTGTTATATTTGTATTAGTTGTACACTGTTGTAACAATAGTGGTTCTTCATCATCTTCAACTAGAGCTAAAAGCAAAACAAAAACAAGAATTCATCGAAATCAAACAGCTTGTTAAATATTGCTATATGTGCCTAATGATTAACTCTCTTTTTTTTGTGTATTCGTTCGTATTTTGATAAGCAGTGATTTATTTTGAAATAAAAATAAACTTTAAAATAAAACGAAGAATTCCCTACTTGTAATAATGTAGAAAGAAAAAAAGAAAAGCAAGTGCAACTACTTATCAATAGCAGCGCGCACCATTATTAAAATACTGTAAGTATTGTATTTGATCATATTCAATTTATTGTCAATTAAAATAGAACAACTGACAAAAAGAAAATGAAACATTCGATTGAATTTAATCTTTAGCTTTATCATTTGAAGATAATTAATAAAAGAAATAAAAGAAAATACCTAATAAAATTTGTTCATGGCTTGAATCAATTGAATGTTTTGGAGTCATGAGCATTGGTGATATATTTTCTTTTCCAAAACTAAAAATAGAAGAAATATAGGTTGATTATTAAAATAAAAATTTCTATTAATATAACCATTATTGTCTTTTATTCTCTAATATAAATTGTTACATATTATCAAAATTTTCATGCATAGAATTTCGTTTTGATGTTGATAAAGAAATATCAGCAGAATTATAACTAAATTTTTTTTTACTAAAAATAATTCATTATGCTTACTTTAATGTTGAAGATATAAATATATTAATTTGTTCTTTAAATGGATCATTTGCAGGTTGTAATGAACATTTTTGTCGTTTAACAGTTCGATTTTTATTATTGAATTTATCATGAAAAATTTTTTCAGCAAGAAGATGATATGTTGCTGTTGTATGATTATATTGATTGTCATTTAAAGATTTTAATATAATTTCTTTTTCAGCAACATTTCCATCAATCATTTGACGAAGAATAAATTCATGATCATCTTGTGATATTAATTTTAATGAATCAATATAATATTGTTCATTATCATAATCATCATCTTCACATTGTCGATACCATATATCAGACATAACTTCATCAAGTGTTGCACGTTTTTCTGGTTCACGTACAATCATTCGATGAATTAAGCTATTTAAATTAAACAAAATGAATATTAACGGATGAACAAAAAGTTTTCAGACAATATGTTCTTTTATTTTTCGACTGATATAGAGGATCAGCAGAAATTTTAAAACATCGGATTGGAATTAGAATTTTATATTTTAGGAGTTATGAAAGAATCTTTGAAAGTTATGAAAATAAATTTTGGACGAAGACAGTTGCACGAACACATACTTACATAGAGAAAGCGAGCGTATTTCGTTTGAAATTGTTTCCATTGTTTTTTTTTCAGTGATTTTTCTTATGAAGGAAGATCCCTATGTAATAAATCGCTATTAAGCTGGAACTATATTCAATCTATAGGGTCTAGTGAGTAGATTAATAGTTTAGAGTAGCTCGAGCTGTTAGAATTTTGTTGGTAAGATATTGAAGTTTTAGTAGATTTTTTCTGCAAAGATCCAATTTTCAAGCAATATCATACTTTTGAATTTTGACATAAAACTTTGTTCACATCAAGGTACCGATTAGACTGGTTTGTAGAGAAAAAAAAGGCAGCATTTTTTTTGACTAAGTCTCTTTGAGATATGAATTTCTCAAAATATAAATGTTTTTACAATAATCATGGGAAAGCGTCTGTAGTCCGAAAAACCATATCTTGGAAAGACTTTGTCAAAAATTTTTAATCTTTTTTTTCTACAAACTAGTCAAATTGGTGCTTTTACATGGGCAAAGTGTTAATTCTAATCTGATATTTTACAATTTCTGTTGATCTTCTGAATTGCTTGAGAAATGAGAAGACATTTTGTCTGAATACTTTTGACCCATCCGTTACAAACAAAAAAAAAACAAATTAATTACTTTTGACATGCAAGAGAAATATTTGATGGAACATTATAAGAACAATCAAGTATCATCATTACTGTTTCGGAATCATTAGCTTCTTGGAATGGTGCATGACCAGTTACAAGCATAAATAATATTACACCCAAACTCCAAATATCTAAATTCATATTTATATCTTTGAAAAGAAAAGAATTTTTCTATTTGTACACTTACCAACTGCTGGTGCATCATACGGATCACCAAGTAGAATTTCAGGCGCTGAATATGCAAGAGATCCACAACTTGTTAACAATTTTTTACCAGGTGAAAATAGATTAGAAAAACCTTTAATAAAAAGATATATATATATATAAATGGACTATCTTAAAAGAAAATCAATTTGTACCGAAGTCAGTTAATTTAACAACACCTTGTTTTTCGAAGAAAACTAAATTTTCTGGCTAAAAAAAACAAATTTAAAAAAAATTAAATATAAGAATTTTATCAAGAAAGTTTCTTTCTATAAAATAGAGTTTCTATAAAGTCATTTGAAATAATTACTTAGCGTAAAATGAAATTAGAACATTTCAAACAAATTAATTTTTATTTCTTATTCAAATAAAAGAAAAATAAGTATTGTTCAAGTAAATCTAAAATTTGTCAAAAGTTTTCATCGAACCGTATCCATACGCATTTGTGCTCATTTATTTCAATTAGTTTGTACATTAGAATAAAATTTATTAATTTAATATCTAACTCTTTAA
Source organism: Rotaria sordida (assembly GCA_905250125.1). Lineage (NCBI taxonomy): Eukaryota > Metazoa > Rotifera > Eurotatoria > Philodinida > Philodinidae > Rotaria > Rotaria sordida. The sequence goes on from CAJNOL010000833.1 coordinate 2,833, forward strand.
TTATCTAATAGAAAGTTGCAAGTCCACATTTTTGTGGATCCAAATCTGACAGAAGCAAAATTGCTGGCTCCGAATCTGGAAAGATCCACAGCTCCCTATAATCTAATAGATGCAATCGGTAACTGAATCTATCTTGTTGTATATATGGCAACATGTTTGAAAATCAAGTCTAAATCACATGAAGAAAATTGTTTCTCTAGCTCATATTTTGTTTACAGGTAGATCTTATTATGTAGATAGAAAGTCTAAAGCACTTCGTCCAATGAGATCTCTCTTCTCGAGTTATACTCATTTTATTGAAATTCCAGTACATAGCAGAATAATACGAAAAAAAAAACAGTAATAAGAAGTTTCCGATTGGAATTTTACACAACAACAAAGATCTAATGATATTCTGAAAGTTTCAATTCAAACAGATGTTTCTCTTCCAAAATAAAATACTCGCGAAAAAACATTACTTCCTCAGGAAAATTCCAAAACTAGCGCATTTTTTTTAGATATCCGATATCTTAAGAAGAAATCATTCGTTTAAGTTGAAACTTTCACAACACCATAAGATCTACTATTGTGGAAAATTTCTTATTACTATTTTTGTTTTCGTAATATCTCATCCTAGACTAAAAATTCATTAAAACGAATATAACTCGAGAAGAAAGACCTAATTGCATGAACTGTTTTACGTCTTCTATCAACATAATAAGTCTTGCTTATGAGTAAAATATAAGAAAATATCAGTGGGAGGAGTTTAAAACACGTCGGATTGGTTCCGGCTTCAGAAATTTTGGATCTAATGAGCTTTACCCTACAGATTTCTCAGACGATGCGTCTGAAAAATGTGCCGGATGCACTAATCACCAAATACAAAAAACCAGAAAAAAGTATCTCGTATCTTTGGAGTGATTATCGTATTCCGATTAGAAAATTTCATTGAAAGTATTAAAGTACGGTTCGAACGGGTTCGAAAATTGTGGACTCAACGGCTCTAGATAGATTCCTTCGTTAATTTGATTAACGTAAAACATGATATGAACAATTGAAATGTAAACATGAATCAAATTTCTTATTGAATTTAATGATTAAATCTTACTTTAAGATCACGATGACACACAGACATTTCATGACAATATTTAAGTGCTCGACATATTTGTCGAAAATATCTTCGTGCTAAAGATTCATTAAGACCATTAGCATGTTTAATAATATAATCATACATATCACCTCCATCAGCAAATTCCAAAATAAGACAAAGTTTATTTGGTGTATCAATAACTTCATATAAACGAACAACATTTGGATGTTGAACTAATTTCATACATTTAACTTCTTGAAATAAATGAGTTTTAGATATTTCATCTAATTTTGTTTTATCAATAACTTTAACGGCAACTTCTTTTTGTGTAAAAATATGTCGAGCAATTTTAACAACAGCAAAATGACCTTTACCAATTGTTTCTCCTATTAATAAAAAATAATTTTTAGATTATAAAAAACAAAATCCAATTGATAAGTTACCAAGAGTATAAAGATCATTAACAAAATTATGTAGATCAGAAAATTGATGTTTATAAGACATAAATATTTAAGATATCATTACATCTTTTAAATTTTTGTTTTTCTTTCTATAATTACAAAATAAAAATTGATAAAAATTTCATTGACAAAGTCTACAAAAACAAAATTTTAACTTAATTTATAGATAAAGATAATCATCAATATAATTCAAGAAGTAAATACTAATAATAGTCGTTGATTATTCTTTCATTCTATTTTACATGCACATGCAATGTGCACTATTAACTAGAACGACGGAAGTCATCGACTCTATATAGAAATAACATTCGTAGTATCTTTCATAAGAAGGAAAAATGTCTATATCTTTCTTTTTTTCATCTGAAACTTAGATATAAGAAAAAAAAACAAACTATATTATGAATAAATTTTTGCTTTTTATTAGCAGCTCAGAGGCCATGACAATCGTCATTATGATCAGTTTACATCATTTATGGAAACCGAGTCTTTTCTTTCATCATTGCTGCTAAATGTGTAACAAAATGATCATGATCAATCAACACTAATAGTAATATTAATTAAATTTGAAATGTTAATTAGAATATACTATCTATCATTCTAATAATCTTTATGTTGTTTACGTTTTGCTTTTTTTTTTATCATCGATATTTGTAGACATTTACGATTTGTTGTTGTACACAAAATATTATCTATTCTAATGGCTAATTATAGAGTCGTCGTCATCAGCAGGAGGGAAACGAAATAGAACAACTGCTATTTGGTTTATTTTTATCTTTTTCAAAATACACGTGATGTATTCAAACAAAAGCAAAAGAAAATTACGGATGAATTCTATTGGATTGACATGTCAATATTATTTAATTATTTTCTATAACTTCAATTACAAGTCAGAAAAATATGATTTCTTTTTACTAGTTATTGTACATGTAGAATAATCATGATTTGTTTATTTTCTTAGATCTATATCTTACGAGAAGCTGGAATTGTCAAGCATTTTCTTATCACTTACATCAATTCCTACTAAAAAGAATATGAGACAATATAAAGTATCAACAAGAAAAAAATTCTTACATAGTAATTATTAGAAAGCATTAGTTTATGTATAATTTTAGATGTCTACCAATAGAATATTTGGCCAATTTCATAAAACATAGAGTGAATGCACCACTGTATAACTTCAGCAAATCTTCTGAAGGTTAGCAATAGCTCGTCTGCATTGATTACCTAAAATAGCATAAGGTTTGTAAGCATACAATATCATTCGAAAGCTATGCTTCCTAATTAATAATTACTAAGCAAGAATTTTTTGTTAATGATACTTTATGTTATTTCCGACGCGTTCTTAGGACTTGATGTAAGTAAAAGAATCTCATACAACATACCGTTACCATAATGAATATGAGAAAACATTTGACAACCCCTGTTTGCTCGTAAGATATAGAACTCAAAAAATAATAAATCATCAACATTCTATATGCATTACAACTGATAAAAAAAATCACATTTTGCTGACTTGTAGTTGAAGCTATATATAAAAAGAAACAGAATTCGAGTATCCACTTGACTGTACATGTCACCTTTAGGCAATGTTTATTTTTAGACTTTGATTATGAAGAATCAAAATAATTGAGTCTGTTTAGCTATTCTTCAAAGAATTGGTTAAACTCTCATAAGCAGAACAAATATGAATTTGAATATTTAAATAACTGTAGAATATTTTCAACCAAGAAAAAAATAAATATAATATTCCTATTATATTTGTTTTAACTATTTATTGTTTTGTAATCCATCATTATTTTCAATTCATTGAAGTTGCAAATCAGCTAGTTTTACATTAGCAATTGTTATTGGTGTCAAGTGGATCATAAAGAAGAACACTTTTTGTTTTTCGTTGGCATCTAATGTTTTCATTGTTTTGAATCAAATTTTTTACATCGACATGAAATTCTCTATAAATTTATCTATAATATTCAATGAATATTTTCTCTTTCATTTTTAAAATCAAGCATAACTTTAGCAAACTATTGAGTACAACTTACAAAAATTTTTTTTTTCAATTTTATTTCTATATAACTATGGAAAACTTTTTCGAAAGAAAAACACGGTTCAACTTGCGAAAAATTTATGTTGGAATGTGGTTGTTTCTGTGCCTCATCGCGATATTGATGTGATGCACCTTTCACCGATATGTATAAACACATAAACTGAATGGCTTTTGAGGTTTATTAAAACTGCGATTACTTGCCGTTTTATCACAAAATTTTTTCCATGGATAGTTCGTTAAGTTTGAAGCTCTCTATTGATACAATTTTTAATTCATGTTTTAAAGCACACTGTTATTAATTAAGCCAATTGTTACGAACTTAATTGTAATCATCAAAAGTTTCTCAAAAAGATTTACACATATGTAATATTCAAAGAGATATATGCAAGAAAAAAAGAAGTGAGATTTGAATACTTCGAAGTAAGATTGAAGTATCATAGTTCATTCGTACTTCGGACTACTCAAGTCTCACTTTTTTCGCTTAGGTATATGACAATTAAAAGCCTTAAAAGGATAGATTTTCCTCAGTCTTCTATCCAGAGTTATAGGCATTTACTGGAATTTTAGCCGATGTCATGGTATATACCAACAAATAGATCTATTTGTAAGTAGAATATCTTGGAAAGGAAATCTTTCTTTGAGCTGAAATTTCCAGGACATTCTACTTACAAGTAGATCTGTTTGTCGGCGAAAGCTCAGATCGAAATACAGTCATTTGATTTGTTAGTATATACCATACGATGGGCTGAAATTTCAGTAAAATGTTTATAACTCTGGATAGAAGGCCTAAGGACATTTATTCTTTTTGGGGAGTATTTTATATCTCACTAAAGTCTACTTTATATACAGAGTCCAAACTCAAAAAGCGATTGATCAGTTGAATACATTCCCTCATTAGAGTAATGTCTACAGTTACATTTAATATATTATATGTTATTAATGAATTTTTAGTTGCTGGTATTAAAAGGAACAGCGTGGGATGCGAGTAACTGTTAGAAGAGTAAATATCATGCATTTATCACTACTCTATCCAGTTAGATACATAGTTTGTCTTGTACAGACGTAATAAAATAGATTTTACAATATTCTGAATTTTTCTACGAGATTGTTCTGCTTGTTTTTCTAATTTCTATACATAGATCATTGCAATCCCTGTAAGACTTGGGTGTGGGTGTGGAAAGACACACACACAAGCTATTTTTAGGATGACAATGATTCATCATAACATAGAATACGATAATTTCGTTTTTCTACATGACGTATTTAAAGAAAACTTACATTTTTTTTTAATCTAATGATAGAACTTTCTCAAATTCTAAAATAAAAATTCAATTGTTATCTTATATTCATAATAACATAATACATACTTAATAATACTAGATATATAAAATTATACTCAATTATTTACAAAAAAAAAATAATATTTAATTCTGAAATAGATTTAAAAATCAAATAAAAATATAAATGAAATTTCAATATCAGCTCAGACAGCCAAGACAATCAGCATAAAAAAATTTTCAGTCGTTTTTTAGCGAAACCATGTCTTGTTCTTTCATCATAGCTGTTATGTAATATATATATACATATATATATTGATTAAAGATACAATAATATGTATACATTTATATATCTGATCTGTTTTATATTTCTTTTCAATGGTTTCAATGGAATGAAAAAAAAACTAATATCTTTTTCTCTATATCACAACAAATGAACAAAAGACAAAAAAAAATCCCTAAGATCCACAAGATGTCCAAGACATACTGGTAAGAGAAGTTATATAAAAGAAAAAAAAATGAAGTGTTTATCTGTGAGTCGATTGATTGTGTTTTTTCCGTAGTCAGATCTAACATCTCATTCAATAGATAGTGAAAAACTAAGAGAAACGAAAAAAAAAAGTAAAATAAAATAAATGAGTTAAAATATCAAGAGAGAGAGAGAGAGAACAATCAAAATAAACATCAATTTGAATACTCAAGTTTCACAGGTAAGAGGACAAGAAGAAAGAGAATATATAATTTGTTTTTGTTTTTTAATTCAATTTTTCTTGTTGAAGTTGTTGAAGACGTTTAAATTCTTTTAATACAGGTAAATTAAGCATTGTATCATTATCAATATAATTCCAGTTAATAGCTTTTGGACATGAAAATCTATTTTGTGTATAAATAATTCGTTGTGGTGTTATAACAACATTAACTGGTCTAAAGAAATAATTCAATTAACAAACCTTTATAAATTAAAAAATTTTAACATACAAATCATGTTCAGTCATAACTGATACTGGAAGATCATCAAGTAATTGACTTTCATGTACAGTTGTCACAACAAGTGTTTTATCATTACATGCACCTAGTTGACGCATCATTGCATATTCAATATCACCGTAACCTTTACCTTTACCTAAAATTATATTTTATTTAGGTTAAAACAAAAAAAAAATTTGTTCGAAATTTTTTTTTTTGAAAAAGTAATACTAATATCGACTTGAAATTTTGATCAAAAGTAATTCGATTGATGATTTATCAATCATATGGATATCAGTGAAATTTATACATCAAATAAATTTTCAGTCTGCAGAATTTTGTATTCTTTCTGAATGTAACTTCAGAATTTTTTGTATGACTTCTGGTTTAAGAATTATGAGTCAATGTTTCATTCAGCATGGCAATGCCTCGTCGAAAATCGGATTGATCCTCCCGGAATTTGTAGTTATTGTACTATGTATTATGTGTTTGTGCGCTCAAAAATAGGTGATTGTCCTCGCGAAGTATTAAATCGCTCCCTCGGAAAAGAAAATCTGGACAAAATACTGACCTTTTCTCAAGGTCCGCAAATTGAGTTTGGACAAGCTTCAACTCATTTTTCTATGGAAAATAGACTTGCAAAGTGAGTTCGACCATTCCTGAATGATTGTTCATTAGCAATTAGATATATGAAAAAATTTTTTACAATCTCATGACAGAAATAGAATTTAAGCTTTTGCTTCCGACAGATATTCATACGAAGATATCTGATCTCAGACAAAATCTCACATCATATAGTCAATAATTTTAATATCGTCTGTTCGATTTCTATTGTTTACCTAAACGAGCACCAGTTATTGGATTAACAACAACAGAAGCCACAACAACAATATCAACATGAAGATTGCCAACCGCTGTTAAATTAACAATTGTACCAAGAGCAGCAGTACCTGAAACAAAAAATAATTTTTCTTGATTTTAAAGATTTTAGAAACAAAAAAAAACTATAGACCAGATTTTGTTGCTGCACGAGATAAATCATGAATATGTAAAAATTTTGGATCAAGTTTATAAAAAAGTGCATTATCAATAGATGGTGCTGGAGTAAGAAGTACTTTGCCTAAATTCACAAAATTCGAATTAAAATTTTTTTTGTTTTTGTTTTTGTTTTGATATCTACCTTCAGCTAATGAAAATAAACGTAAATGTTCTTGAGCAAGACTTGGACAAATTTCAATAACACGCGCTCGTTGAAATTCTTCAAGTTGAGCCAAATTTGTTGAACAATCTGGATTATTTCGAAAATTAGGAATACGACCATGAACTAAAATAGAGAATATCTTTATTTTTTGTTATATAAGATTAATAAGAGATAGATAGTTGAATTTTCATATATTTATGTTAAAAGAACTTAATCAGAACATCTAATCCTTGTCAAAAAAATAAAAATAAAAGGTTGGTATGTTTTATTTTGTCTGAAACGATAACGATATATTCTTCAAACAGCGAAACAAACTTCTTTTCTTTTTTTTTTTTTTCGTTTTCATATACTAACCTGGATGTGGATATAAAATTTCATTTTTCATTTCCATTATATCCCAAACAAGTGTACGTGCACGTGCTTTAATAAGTCGTCGTGATGTATCAGTTTCTGTTTGAATTATTTTTTCATTTAAACTCTCATTATATGACGTAACCCAACTTTCAACATGTGTTAATTTTGATAAAATACCAGGTTGTTTAAGAACACGATCAATATGTACTAATTTATGACGAATATCACGTATTGATATCCATAAATGAACAAGATCACGTGTAACAAATGTTGTTGCTGGTAAATGTTCACTACCTGGATTACCATATGCTAATGCTATTTCTTTCATTGTTGGATCAGATGGTAAACGAGCATAACTTAATTTTGAATGTTGTCGTGATAATGGTGGATCAGGTTGATTTATATAATTTAATTCAAGTGATGATATATGTGGAATATATAAAGCACATATACAAATATCAGTTTCAGGACCAAATGCAATAAAACGACAATGTCCTTTAAAATCAATCTATATTAAAAATTAAATTATATAAGATTTATTAATTCATTGTTTTTTTTTTTCTTATTAATTAAAATATAAATATTTACTTTATTTTCAAGATTTTCTTCATCTTCTTTTTTAACATCAAATAAATATCGAAGTACAATTGAACCTTTAATAATTTCACATACAGTATGAATTGAACCCGATGGAAGAATCGGTGAACAATATGGAGTTAAATAAAATTCTTGTAAACGTATATTTGATTTATTATTTGTACCACCACTTATTGATGATGTTGTTGAATGAATAGCTGGTGATACTGGTGTTTGTGTTGATGTTGGTGGAATAACTCGAAAATCATATTTAAGAAGAACATGTGGATATGATTCGAGTAAACATACAGGTAATACAACAACACGCATTTGTTTTTTTTTTTTATTAAAAGAATAAAAATTGAACTAGATTGATATTTATTTGCTCTAGAAAAAATTTAAAGAATTTGATATTTTTCTTTATTTTATTTCTAAAAAAGAAAATACATTCTTGTTTATATTTTCTTGTCTAACTGTATTTCTCTATACATAATTTTTCTTAGCCTAGAAATCTTTCTTATTCCTCCATTTATTTAATCAATTTGATATGATATTTATTTTCAAAAATGAAAAATATTTATTTCTATTCGTATGAAAATTTTTTAAAAGAATATTTTTCATATAAATCAACAAAGTGCATAAATGTGTTAATTTTTTTAAATGAAAACTGATTGATTAACTATCTTTATAATGCATATTTATTATTTATTCTTTTTTTTTCTGAGATCATAGGATAGAAGTTCTAATTGACATTTAGCACTTTTCTTTTTAATATTCTATATATTCATATAGCACGAAAAAAAACGCAATATTAATTTATTTGTCTTCCTGTGTCTGTTTACATTAAAACAAAAAACAAAAATAGATTAATATTCTAATAATCTGCAATAAAAAGAAAAAACAGAAATTATGACACTCGAACTCATTCCGAATGGTGATCTTGTTTTTAAAGGTCCATTTAATGTCGTTTCAACAACAGCACTTAAATTATCCAATAGTGGAAATGATCGACTAGCTTATAAAATTAAAACAACAGCACCAAAACGTTATTGTGTTAAACCAAATAGTGGTTTTCTTGATCCACATGCAACTACTAATATACAAGGTAAAATCAAATAAAATCAATAAAAAGTTTTATTTTTAATTTCTTTTTGTTTTGTTCTATTAGTTATGTTACAACCACAAGCAGCTGGTCAACCTGATGATCGTACGAAACATAAATTTATGGTACAATGGGTTGGTGTACCAAATAATTATACGGATGATGTGGATAATTTTGTAAGAGAAAATAAAAAAATAATATGAAATAAATATTTCTATTTTTTTTTTCTTTTAGTGGAAACAAGATCTCAAAAATCTTAATGTACAAGATTCAAAATTAAAATGTGTATTTGCTGATGAACAACCAGCAGCTGTTGTACCTAATGATCCACATGGACATCCTGAATTAAATGCGGTAAGTTAATTAAAAAAAAGCTAGTTTAGAAGTCATGTTCAATATTTAAAAGAAAAAATTAATTCGAACTAGTCGATACAATTGAATAGGAACACTGTAATTAGTTTCGTGTTGACATCTTTACTGTTCTGTCATATACAATGTTAGACTGTGTGATTAGAAATGCTTGTTTGATGTTTTCATCTACTATATATATATATATATATATATATATATATGTATACACCTACATGACACAATAAGAAAAGAAAAAACAACCTGAGATATGTCATTTACAACAGATCAATTGATGTTTATGAAAAACTTTTATTCATTTTCTATTTATTTATAATATTCAAAATACATTTTAAAAATAACAATAGAATTTTGATTCGTAGGATAATTTGAACGAACTATAATTAAATTTGATGAAATTTTTGTTTTTTTTTTGCTTTGGTTTATAATAAATTGTTAATTAAATTAAAATATTTTATATTCTAGTCAACTTTACGTAGTGTAAGTATAATCATTAGTTCTTCTCTTATTTTTTTGGCTAATTAAAAATCAAATTGCCTGACTATATCATATTTGTGCTACTATCCTTGTTATATATATATTTTTCTTTTTTTTGCTTGCATGTATAATCGCGTACGCATTTAGACTGAATCAACAAATCTAACTGAAAATCGTACACAACAACAACAACAACAAACACCATCTTCATCATCATCAGTTTTGAATCAAAGATCAACATCACCGACTAGTTCACGTTCAACAAATCCTTTTCAATCTCAACATCAAGATCGTCAACAGGTTCTGTCTTATAATTATTGGATTATAATATATGGATAAATAAAATCTAAATTTTTTGTTTTTCCCTATTTTTCACATTGCTTTACTTTTTGCTTTACTTTTATGATATATTATTTGTTGATTTTCGATAAAAATTTATATCTTAATTATTAAAAAAAATATTTTTTTTTGTAGGATGTGGTTGACGATTCAAGTAAAACACGTCTCAAACAAGAAATTGATCATTTGAAAAAAGACAATGAAACTCTAAAAGTAATTATTTTATTTCGTCTTTTTTCTTTTCTTTTTATAATATACAATTTTCTTTAATTCTAAATCTAGGAAAAACTTAAACAACAAGAAAGTGGTCTTCGACAAAGAACAACAGCTGGTAATCCAGTCGTCGATCGACTTAAACCAAATCAGCAACAACAAAATGGTCTTGTTCTTTTTGGTATTGCTTTAAATGAACAACTTGTTCTTGTGGCATTTGTTATTGCATTATTATTTGGGTTTTCACTCGGTTATTTTCTCTTTTCATGTAGCAATTAAAAATAAACAATTATATTATCACATATAAAAACTAATAACTAAAAACACACACATACTAGCCTTTATTATTATTTTTATAAGCGCGCATGTAAACATTCTAACCTTTAAAATAGGAAAAACATATATTAGAATTTATCCTTCTATTCCGGTGTGTGTTACTTTACAAGATCTTTTCTTTTTTCTGATTTATATCAGCGCGCGCTTTATTAATCCTGGCTTTGATGTTCATTTCATTGAATGTTTGTCTCTTAATTTCTTTTTCTTTTTGTTAAATGTAATCAACATTTTGTGTCTATGTGTAAATCAAGCAACATTGAATTATTAAAAAAAAAATCAGAAAAAAAAGATAGACAAATAACAAACTAAAATGTGAACAGATTGTTTTCTTGCGTCTGCGAGGTTTGTGTCATTTTTTTTTCACGGATCCTTCCTTATTGATAACACTTTTTCTTCTTTCTTTCTTTTTTTTTCTCTCTTTGTGTATTCATATTTATTTCAACAGGAAAGTTCTTTGTATCGCTTGAAAATCGAATGAATTCATATACGATTTCTTTATTCTTCATTTAAGCATAATTGTGTTGTCTTGCTGCTTCTTTCTAATCATTTGCTCTTTTTCTTTCTTTCTTTTTTTCTTTTTTGGAAATAAGTTAACCAACTAAAATACCCAAAGACATTGCAGTTATAACTTTTGTTGTCTTTTGTTTGAAGATTTTGATTTTGTTTTAAAAGAAAAAAAAAATCAAGAATATGCCTAGTGAAATTATTACATTACAACTTGGACAATGTGGCAATCAGAGTGAGTGATATAGGGAATAATTGAATTTGTTTTCTAATGAAGATTTTAAAAAAATTTTAACATAAGATAATAGTTTATTTCATAAACTAATCAACTTTTATTATAGCATTAAGGTGTAATTTGATGTAGAGTGTTTAATGAATACAATTCATTTTTAAAAAATTTGCCTAGATTTTGAAAGCATATAACAAATCAAACAAAAATTTGTTAATCTAATAAAGTTTATTTTTTTTGAAAAAGAGTACTGAAGATTTTATTTTTAAAAAGTGCCGTTGATTTACTAGTACTATACTATTCTGCGAGTAAACTAGATCTATATATGGAAGGAATGATACCTTTACCTTTCGACTACCTTGCGATATAAGGTGCTGCTTAGCGACAGATTCAACAACTCAATATCTTCCCTACGACTAATACAAGCTGTAGCTCTGTCTGATGTAGAATTCTTTTGCTCAATTACTTGAGTGCCCTATACACATTGATCAATCACAAGAGCAGGTGCATGTCACAAACGCGTTCAATATGCTATCTGACGGGTGATCCGAGATAGATAACCGTTATTGACTTGTTCAGGGTCATTCTATGGTTGATCGCATTAAGGTTTGAATACAAAACCTTGTACATATGTGTCAAACAATATAGTCATTCGTCTATCATGGTCCAATCTTCATACGATTAGTCTTTTTGAAACGACTATTTTCATAAACTAGTCCATTGAAAATAATTATATTCATATAATAATCATTCATAATAGAATGTGAACTTGAACTGTATAATTCTTATTTATGTTTCAAGGTGATTTAATTTGTTGAAAAGAAAATTTCCTTTTTTAGTTCAAAAGAATGAAGAATAACTATATACGAATCGAAAAAGAATAGTATTTTCATTTCAGAATGTTTAATTCGTATGAAAATTATTTTTAATTAATAATAAAAAAAGATTTCATTTGAAATTTTAATATTTAGAAACTATTGTTTATGTACATTGTAAATATTCGAATAAAAGTCATTTTATCTTTCCTTTTGATTGAAGTAGAATATTTAGTTGTTCTTGAAAATTGATCATTTATAATATTCACTTATTCTTTAGTTGGTATGGAATTTTGGAAACAATTATGTGCTGAACATGGAATAAGTCCTGAAGGCAAACTAGAACCATTTGCAACAGAAGGTTCTGATAGAAAAGATGTTTTTTTCTATCAAGTTTGTTCAATATATTTGTTGATAAATGAAATATTTTAATGTATGTTAGGCTGATGATCAACATTACATTCCACGTTCTGTTTTACTTGATCTTGAACCTCGTGTTATTGATGGTATTATGAAATCACCATATAAACATTTATATAATCCTGAAAATGTTTATATTTCAAAAGATGGTGGAGGCGCTGGTATAGTTTATTTTTATTTAGAAAAAACATAATAACAACCTCAATGTAATCATCATTCTTTTTATAGGTAATAATTGGGCTCAAGGTTATCATCAAGGTGATAAATTATCTGAAGAAATTTTTGATATTATTGATCGTGAAGCTGATAATGGTGATTCACTTGAAGTTAGTTTCATTTTTAAATTATTATTATTATTCTTTTCAATTTTTATTTCTCTAGGGTTTTGTGCTTTGTCATTCAATAGCTGGAGGTACAGGCTCAGGAATGGGTAGTAATATTCTTGAAAAACTCAATGATCGGTGAATAAATATTTCAAATAATTATAATCAATCATATTTTCTTTTTTTTATCTATCTAATAGATTTCCAAAAAAATTAATTCAAACTTATTCAGTTTTTCCTATGACAAATGAAGTGGTGAGAAAACTAAATTTAACACGAATTATATTTTTCAATTTTTTTTTCTTTTCTATCTTCATTGTATTGAATTATGTGAAAGAAATATTTAATTCAAAGCTTTATAAAATATTACTGTAGTTTTTATCATAACTTATAATCATAAATTGAGTAATCAAATGTAAAACATAGAATAACATTTTTCTTGAATATAATCATGATCAATTTTCACTTGACTGATTCTCAAGAAAAATTATATTTCTGATAAATTGTTTCAACCTGTTAATAGGAAACATTCATAGATAATGTGATATTCGATTTAACTATATAATTATCGAATAACTTAAAGACTACATCATCATTATTCATCTAGAAATTCTTTAGATTTGTAACCAATAATAATCTTAGTTCATTTTTCATTAATCAATGAGAATATATGACGAGTTTCTTTGTTTTTTTTTTTATAATTCGGATCAACTTTGTATCATTCAGCAGTCAATACGAAATATGTTTCGAATGACAAGTCCTAAATAACTTTACCATAATGTATCTAATATATTGCTCATTAGACAATATATGCAATTGAAAGTATAGTTCATCAATAAAATACAAGCTTTGAATATATGACTTAATCTGATTAAAAATACTAACGAAGAAATCTTGTTAGATATACAAGTCGTTTTGATTTCACCTTTCTAATCATAAACTGACATCGATGCGACATAGAAAGACTGAAAAAGATTCATTTCCTTGAATAGTCCTTGCTGAATTATAAATACATTACTATATTTCCGGTTATCAACAAGTTATTTTAGGAAAAAATTGAATAAACAAGTATCAATTTGAAGTTTTGATTAATAACTAATTGGAAAAAATCCTAAAACATCTCAAAAGTTTCCATCAATCGATGTTTTCTCTAAGATAAATCTGTGAACAAAACTTTATAATGCTTGTATAATTCAACAACAACGATTCAAGGAAATGAATTCATTTCAACTTTTCTATATAACATTAAGATCTTTTTTTTACGAATAAAGGATGTCATTAAAATAGTTTAAACATGTGATTATATTCTCTTATATAAATACAAATCTTTTCTTTGAATAGGCAGATGTTGTTGTTCAACCATATAATTCAGTTTTGACACTTAAACGTTTAGCTGAAAATGCTGATTGTACTGTAAGTTAAATTTTATTTAAAGAAAATTAATTGAAAAATATTTCTCTTGTTGGTTTTTGTATTTAAATAGGTTGTCTTAGATAATACAGCATTAAATCGTATTGCTACTGAACGTCTTAAAAAGACGACACCAACATTTGCTGAACTTAATCAACTAGTAATTTTTTTTTCGATTATTTTTAAAGATTTTTCCCTATAAATTTTATTAAAGGTATCAACAATTATGTCTGGTAGTACATCAACACTTCGTTATCCAGGTTATATGAATAATGATTTGATTAGTCTTATATCATCACTTATTCCAACACCTCGTTTACATTTTCTTATTTCGGCTTATACACCATTGACATCTGATAATACAGTAAGAAGAAAAAAAAATTTACATATATTTGATTACACTATTATATTTTATATAATTATAATAGGAATCTGAAGTACGTAAAACAACTGTTCTTGATGTAATGCGTCGTTTATTACAACCAAAAAATGTTATGGTTACAACTGCATCGCGTGATAAAAATTTAACACATTGTTATGTTTCAATATTGAATATAATTCAAGGTGAAGTTGATCCATCTGAGGTATTTTGTTTTTCTTTTGTTTTATTCTATTGATTTCCATATTTTGAAAATAGGTACATAAAAGTTTAATGCGTATTCGTGAACGAAAATTAGCAGAATTTATTCCATGGGGTCCAGCATCAATTCAAGTAGCTTTATCAAAAAAATCACCATATATTACAACACAACATCGTGTTAGTGGATTAATGCTTGCTAATCATACAGGCATTTCATCAGTATGTTAAATTATTTGATTAATAATATAAAATTAAATTATATTTATTTAGTTATTTGATCGAATATGTGACCATTATGATAAATTAATAAAACGTGAAGCATTCGTAGAAAATTTTCGTCGATTACCTAAGTTTAAAGAAAATCTCGACGAATTTAATGATTCACGTGAAGTAAGATAATAAGTTGTCTGTTTTATTTTTTCTTGTTGTTATTATTTTTTTGTTTTTGAATTTTAGGCTGTACAAGGACTTATGGATGAATATCGTGCAGCAACAAGAAAAGATTATATTAATTTTGGTAATTCAGAAACAACTCAAGTAAGTAAAAAGAATGTTCAATTTAAAACTTCTTTTGTTTTTGTTTTCATTATTATATTCTTTTATAGGCTGAATAAATACATTTGTATATCGGTGCTAATTAGTAATAATTTTAATTAAAATTCTTTTTGAATGTAGAAGCTTTGTTTTTTTTATTAATGACGACTTGTTTTTGTTTTTTTTTGTGAATAAAAATAATGCTTTAATCGATTTTCAATGTTACATTTTATTTCGTCAGAGTTGGCAGATAGCAGAGAGGTAAGGAAGCGGAAAAATTTTAACAACTCTCAACTGAGAATATCGCTTCCTAAAAATTGTAAATAATCGTTTTCGTTCATAATTAGCAAGAAAAACAATATGTCGTAGTGATTTTGGTCCTATGTAGAAATTCATCAATGTAGTAAAATCTCTCTTACGAGGGAAGGTTCCCAAGTGTGAATCGTCGTTTCGAATGGAAGATATTCCAGTTTGTAGAGCTCGACAAGCTGAGTCTAGTGGCATAAAGCATTTTTCCCGACGCAGCTAGAAACTAGAAAAGCAGTTAGGATAATTATGAAAAATCATATAGGAAACATTGGAATTTTAACGATATTGCAATCCGAGAGAGCTATATATAACCATTGATTTCGTCACTTTTGGCTATCAACTCTAGTGAAATAGACCAAAAAGTGTATAGCTATGACTTATTTTGTATATGTTACTGATGACACCCCACACCCATCCTGCAGTAAGTCTGGAAAATTAAATAAATCCCTAGTAGAATATTGGATCCGAGAAGTTTTAGACAAAGTTACAATTACTCGATTGCTTCTGTTAGTCGATCATTGGTCGCCGCAGGCCGATATAACAGCATATGAAAACAGTTTAACAAAAGGCCAGTCATGTAAATTGATGATGATATCCAAAAGAACGACATCAACCAAGCAACCGTGCGATGCCTATTTTTTTCGACAGTGCAAAGAATTAACAAAGAAAATTTACCATCGTGTATCTTAAGATGAACTCGATGTTGATTTGAGAAACCGTGATACTATTATCAAAATACAAAGTTTAGTACATAATCAATTGAGTTCGACTGCATTCCGATCCATGATTTCAATTGCGTGGTCAACTTGTGGCTATATTCCACAGCAATATCCGAAATCCTCCAACATATTAGAAGTCTGCTTCTCTTCGCTAGCCGACACTTGCTCATACAATAATTGTGATCAAGACATATTCATTTGTTGCAGTCATTGTCGACGAACACTGTGTTTCGAACATTTTTTTTTATGCTTATCACTTTCATTGATCCCATATGAAACATACATTTTCAAATAAAAAAAAAAACTATCAAGTATAAAGACCGTCACATACTAAAAAAATGCAAGTCAGGACGGCTTGAAGTTCGCAATGTATCGACTTTACTCTCATAAGATTATTGATACTCTTCGGAATATACTTTGCAAATAATTTAACTGTTCATTGATGTCATCAGTAACATATGCAAAATAAGGCATAGCTATACATTTTTTTGTCTATTTCACTAGAGTTGATAGCCAAAAGTGACAAAATCAATGGTTATATATAGCTCTCTCGGATTGCAATATCGTTAAAATTCCAATGTTTCTTATATAATTTTTCATAATTATCCTAACTGTTTTCCCAGTTTCTAGCTGCGTCGAGAAAAATGCTTTATGCCACTAGACTCAGCTCGTTGAGCTCTACAAACTGGGATATCTTCCATTCGAAACGACGATTCACACTTGGGGATCTTCCCTCATTAGCCGATTAATATCAATAGGTAATATTTATTTCATGGGAACTCATCAATCCTTATTGGTGAGATAGCATTGTATTGAAAAATAATTTGTTTATGATCTTTCTTTTTCTGAAAAATGATCAGATCAATTCCTTTCTTGGACAAAAAGCATCAAACACGGCCATTCCCACAAAAAGTTATCTTATGGAATTAGTTTTCTTTTAAAGTCTTGTGCATTATTTGAAATTTGTGCAGTTCATTATTGTCTCCCATCTATGCAATGAGTGTACTACACTTATATCACGATTAACATTTGGGATCTGTCAATCCTGGTCGCGTAATTGCAAAATACAGCTCATGATAATACGAATTTCTCATTGAACAATCTAGGATGAGCTTCAATCTAAATATTACTGGTACTCTTTGTTGAAAAGTCAGACAGACTTCATAGATGGTATATGATGTCTACAAATCAGTGAAATAGGATTCTCATCAGCTTGATCTTATGCTCAAAGAATTATCATGCATACCGCTAGAAAAGTTAGTAGCATCATATTGATTTAAGAGAGTCGTCTTGCCCTTTTCATCGATACAAGGTTGACAACAATTAGCGTGTATGGTGTTGTCAAACTTAATTCATGCTCTTGCATAAATATTCAAAGTGATCTCTTCAGTAAAAGACATTAATAACACCGTCATCCACACTATATTCTATTCTCCAAAGTGATCTTCAGAGAACGGTGATCATATGGCCAAAAACAACAACATTTAAGGTTTTGAAATTTGTCAGATATTCCATTTATTGTCAATAAACTGACAAACTTGCTCAAACAATCACGTCTCATGTTATATCCGACATTTATATTATCATTCATTTTTTTCTCTTTCTATCATTTCTTTTTTCTTGTTATACCTGGTGACACACATATATATGTGATGTACACTCGATTAGTCATATCATTTTTTTTCCTTTAAATAAAGTTTATGTTTGTCCTCGAAGTGACCTCACATTTTGTCCTTAAATTTATTCTAACAGAAGGAAAGCATAACATGTTCATACTAAATGAAAGTTATCAAGAACTGAATGCATGAATTTGATCTTATAATGAACAAGATTCGTCGCTGACAATCATCATGGATATTTAGTATTATTTTTAGAAATTTATGCGGGTTATGTTTATCGTGTGTAGATAGTTTATTAGAATAGCATGATTGTGAGGAAATACAAATAAGGCAAAAAAAAAGCAAATAGTTTAAAATATAATGAAAAAACTAACAAGGTTTGGATGTGAGAAGACAAAACTACCTAGTGCATAATGTTTGTTCATGTTGATAATGGTAGATGTGAATATTCGATTTTCATCGTAGATTTGTGTTTGTGACATACATCCTAGAAAAATAAAAGTACGATCGATTCAATACTAGATGATTCTGGAAATGACATTGTCAAAGAGAAATGGACTTATGATGAAATAAAATATCAGAACAATTGTCTTAACGAATTATCATCAAAGAGCGGTTGTCAAACAAGATACCTGACTTATTTTTTGCCAAGACTGCATTCAATATTCTTCTCATTTTGAGGAAGTAGTAACCAACTTGTAGCCATGAATAGAGTTCACAAGCTCAATGAATAATTCTCCAAGAGATTTTTTCAAGTATTTTGCTCAATTCAAAGCAAAGATTTGGAGTTGATTACATCAACTATCAACACACGGCAAATAAATAATTCTTTTAAAGATTCTCTCAAATATTTTGCTCAAGTGAAAGCAAAGATTTGGAGTTGGTTACATCAACTATGAACACGCGACAAATGAATAATTCTTCCCACGATTCTTTCAAATATTCTGCTCAATTCAAAGCAAAGATTTGGAGTTGATTGCATCAACTATGAACACACCACAAATGAATAATTCTCAACAAAGATACTTTCAAATATTTTGTTCAATTCAAAGCAAACATTTGGAGTTGATTACGTCAACTATGAACACACGACAAATGAATAATTCTTTCCAAGATTCTTTCAAATATTTTGCCCAATTCAAAGCAAAGATTTGGAGTTGATTACATCAACTATGAACACACGACGAATAAATAATTCTCCAAAAGATTCTTTCAAATATTTTGCTTAATTCGAAGCAAAGATTTGGAGTTGATTACATGATCGAGAAAGAAACGACAGATTAACTCCCTTCTAGTTTCTGGAGTAGCTGAGCGAGAAGCTCTCTAAAATCCCAATCATTGTCAATTAGTGTTGCTTGTATTATGCAGCTTGTTATCACCAATGCCAAAATGGAGATTAAGCAAACCATTTGAATGGTCTTCTGTATTGTCGTTTGTTACTGTTCGACGCTGATGAGAGAATAGTAGATAAATATGAGCAAGTATGTAAATGGTATGCTCTTGTAGTAATGGTTCGGCTTTATAATCCGAATATTGAAATGGAATGAGATGAATATCGATGCACGCGTGCTTTTATATCTAACTGGCAATGAGTAGAAATTCCCCATCTATCGATGGGGATTCCCCAACTATAGATAGGAATGCGCACACTTATCGGTCCAAATTCTGTGCTTTGCGGTAGGAATTTCCCACCTATCAATAAGAATTCCCCATCTAACGATGGGAGTTCCCCATCTATCTATGGGAGTTCCCCACCTATAGATGGGAATTTTTGATCGATCGATGGGAATTTTTGACTAATCGATGGGAATTTTCGACCTACTGATGGGAATTTTCGACCTACTAATGGGAATTTTCGACCTACTGATGGAAATTTTTGACCTACTCATGGGAATTTTCGACTCATCTATTATGTTCTCCTTTCGTTAGAATAAATTTAAGGGCAAATGTGAGGTCGTTTGAGGACAAACATAACTTTTATTTCAAAAAAGATGATCTGACTAGTCAAGTGTATATCACATATATATATATAAGCATCACCAGGTATAACACGAAAAAAAGAAGCGATAGAAAGAAAAAGAAAAGAAAAAAAGAATGATAATATAGATGTCGGATATAACAGCCTTGTCGGACAAGGAAAAAATTTTTGTTTACAAAACACTTTTCTTTTGTTTTTAAACATAACAACGTAACTGTAAATGTATCAAATGAAAAAGAAAAAGAAAAAAAACAGTAGGAACAAATGTTCATATAATATCATGAAGGAAATATAAAACACAAAGAAGAAAAATGCACTATAGAGAAAAAATCTGACAATAATAAAAAAAATTCAACAATAAAAAGAGAAAAAAAATATATGTTTACTATTGTTGTTTACTCTTGTATATCATTTGATCTTCTTGATAAATATTGAGCTTGACGATGAAACAAGTAATAATGACGTCGAGCAAATATATCACCGGGTAATCTTCGTTCATTTTGTTGTTCAATTATTTTATCTTTTACACCAATAAGTAATAAATCATCAAGTGGTTTGACATGAGTATAATAAATATTGTATTCAGCAAGAATATGTCGAACTAATTTCATTGTAAATCTGTAATAGAATGGACGAGTGATAAAATATCTATAATGTTGCATTCGGAAATAAAGATTTCTTTTTCGATTTTGTCGTTTTCGAGCTTCAGTTGATCGTGTTCGACTATGTAATTGACGTTTCTTGGTTAAAGATTGTTGTTGTTGTTCATAATCATGGACATCATCAACCATATCATGGTTGTTGACACGTAAATCATTATCATTTGCTGGTAATGCAGGATTTGGTTCATTATCATCATCAGATATTGCTTCATATAATGATTCATTATTATTTAATGGTAATGCTTTATTTAATTCATTATCATCATTTGAAATTTCTTAATATAACATATCATTATTAATAGTAATTTTAATACACTGATTAACTGTTATTTCATCATCATTATTGTCATCATTAATATTCTTTATTATCTGTTAATTAATATTTGTATTTGTTGAGTTGTTATTAGCTCGTGTTGATGATGGTAATGCCTGAAATGAATCAAGAATATTAATTTTTGTTACCTGTTGAAATGTCCAATATAATGTAACGGGTCGAATTAAACATGTTGTTGCAAAACAATCATATATCGCGTAATGTATCATGTTATTTCTGTTTGATGTTGATAAGGTTGAGTACATTTGATCTAATTCCATTGTCCATTCATTAGCAATAATTGACTTGTCAATAAACATTCCATATGTATAAATTAAAGCGTGTTGTAATGTCCATGGTTCATTAGGACGATAAGGACTTGATTTATGACAAGTACATTTTGAGAATAAATTCTTTTGTCCATCAGAATTAATATCGTTAATAATAATATTACGACGATTTGACAGGCTACACATCTCGCAATGAGATAGTGCCCAACTTTATCAATCAGCAAATTTAAGTTGAAGATTAACCACTGATGTTTTAATTGGCTATTCAAACCATTGATAAACAATAGCTGGATAAATTTCCTTACGTAATGGTTCCCAAGAATATATGTTATTTCTAAATTTAAAAATTAATTCAAATAATTATTTAATTTGTAAATGAATTAATGAATGAGTTGGTGGTAAATGTGCAAGTTCTACTAATATAACAAAAAATGGTAATTGTTGAGGTATTATTTGAATTTGAATTAATGCTAATTGTTTGGTTGATTTTTCATCTTCAGTATCAAATGTAAATTCATTACAAATTGGTACATGATTAATTAATTTTTGTATTGTTTCAGTTGTTGTATATTTGTTTACATATATATAATTTCATAAAGTGATGTTGGTATATCAAATGCTGGATATTGTTGTTGATATTGATAATTTTTCTTCGCCTTTTCTGCAGCACGTATCCAATTCGATCTTTGATTGTCATCAAGATGAGCTGGAGGATTGTTAATATCATGTACAGTGGAAGACAAAAGTTCTGGGACAAACTTTTCCTTTTAATAGTGTTTTGTTAAGAAGCTAATAGAAGCAAATGGTGATGTCTTGTAATGTATCTAATAGCAATCTCTCATATACTGTTAGACCATTATAATTGAACGTTTCTACAGAAAGTTATATAAATTTCAAAATTAGTCCATTGTACAAAAGTTCTTGGACAATGCAGGAATATTGCGTCGGGTAACTAATATTATATACAAAAAATGATAAGATGAAGCTGAAAATTTCAGAATTTGTAGTTCTTATCAAGACAATATTCTTCATAAAAAATAGTTTTGAAAAATCTTCCAGCATCATATTTTGCTGAGTCTAATGAAAATGACACCTTTAGACACTCAAGACTTCTACTCATCTTGCTTCTAATACGTGAGTTCTTCATGAAACTTCCAAGATATATCGGGAGTAATGTCACTAGTAATTATGGAAATTTTCAGCTCATCTCCTCATTTCTACTTTGAGATATTTCCATTTTAAGATCAAAAAATTGTGCTATTTCAAGGCAGAATCTATCCCACGTCTTACGTGCAAGATGACTCGGAACCTTTTCAAATTATAGAAGACATATCGCTCTCGCTTGCTATAATGTCGGCTCTTTTAAATTCCCATTAGTTGTTTAGTCAGTGGAAATTTATTGTAACATGGGTAAGAAAACAGTTAAAAAAGCCTGAAGATGGATATCAAATTTCAATCATAGAATTATTTCTAAAGACAAAGATGAAAAAAATAAATTATATGTTATTTTAAACTCTAGATATATATATATACTCTTTCGAATGAAACAAGAACAAAAGCGTAATATCGTATTGCTGATGAAAATATCAAAATCTTCTATCGTGTTCGAGTCACCATTAAACTACGTAAGTATGTATGAATGTATATCTAAGATATTTTTTTGTTGCTTCTATAAGTAAGAAAAGAAAAGAACATGAAACAAATGCTAGAAGAAGTGTTTATCAAACATAAAAGAAGGTTATTTTTCAATTGCACCTCCTTTTGCTTTGACACATTCAGCTATACGTTTAGGCATTGATTTAATTAAGTTTGCACAAATTGTTGATTCGACAGATAACCATTCACTCCGTAAACGTTCGTTTAGTTCTTGAATAGTATGCATAGGAATTTTTTTAAACTTCTTGTCGATAATTGCCCATAAGTTTTCTACCGGATTTAAGTCCGGACTGTGTGCAGGCCATGGTAATATGTTTATTGACAAATCTTCAAACAAAGCTTTGATATCACGAGTTTTATAATATGGTGCGTTATCCTGTTGGTAAATACCATTTGTTTCCAAATGCCACATATTAATTGACGGAATTAATTCATTTTCTATAACATCACCATATAATGCAGAATTCATATTTTGATTGTACAATTTGCAACAACTGGTTCCTGATGCAGAAATCACGCCCCAAAACGCAACTTTGGCTCCACCACCTTGAACAACTTCTTTGATGCAATCGGAAGTCATTACGTTCTCGTGATGTTCTCCATACCTTAGTCACATTCTTATCTCTAAACAAAAAAAATGTAGATTCATCAGAAAACATGATATTTTACCATTCATTCGATGTCCAATCTAGTCTTTCTTGACACCATAATAATCGTGCCTTCATATGCGTTGATGTAAGTACGGGTTTCTTTAATTTCATCTTGTACTCGTAACCTAATTCAACTAAGTAACGTTGTACTGTACGAGCAGATATAACTTTGCCAGTTGCTGTACTTAACTCAGCTGCTGATGCATGACTTGATTGACGTGCTGTACCAGTTGTTAAACGTTTTAATACCCGAAGATCATGTTGTGTCAGTTTTTTTGGCAGCAGTGGCAGAATTCATCCCAAGCAGAATTTAAGAATTCTGCTAATTGATTCAGTTTTCCTTATCCGTTTATGTGCTTCATTTTATATGGTTATCTCTGCTTTAAAATCAAAATTCTGCTTAGAATTATGTTTTTCCAGCAGAATGGTGTTAGAATTTTGATTCTCTAGCAGAATTTTGCTCCATCATGTACACTTATTCATGCTTCGAAATGAAAATTCTGCTTAGAATTATGTTTTTCTAGCAGAATTGTGTTAGAATTTTGATTTTCTAGCATCAGCATCGATATCAACATTAACATCAACATCAACACCAACTCCAACATCAAAATCAACATCAACACCCATACCCACACTCAATTCATCAATCTATGAATTTATTTCGCAAACACTATAATGATATTTTGTTTTACATGCGGAATTTTAGCATGATTTAAATCATGTATTAAAAAAAATGAATATATATGTAGCATAAGTTCTATATTTTATGTATGATCAATGATTTATATAACAGGAAATTTTCGGTCTTTTTAACAGGCATTTTCAATCTATGGAGCTGTTTGATGAAAAATTAACAGTACAACAGAAACTAAAGATGGAAAAAATAAACAGTAACACGAAAAACGAATATGTCCATAAGGTATAAACTAAAGATGATACCGATGACATCATGAAACATATGTTCACATATAGGTATATAATATCATGAAAATATTAATACCATAAAATGCTAAATTTCAAAACAATATATATACAATATCATACAATATCAATATCATAAATATTAACATTATAAGACATATATACATATATATATATAACATGATGAACATAGTGCATATTGATTGTGATGTTATAGATTATTACAATGATTATCATTACATTATATATGTAATGATGCTTAGATGTTAATATTTTACATAATGGTAATATTTTCATGATCTTATATGTATCATTATGTAAAATACTAACATCTTAGTGTCATGAATAATACAATTCCACGCGTGGGACAGAATTCTGACAAAATTCTGCTGGAAAAACATAATTCTAAGCAGAATTTTGACTTATAAACAAGGTTATACGATGGAACAAAATTCTGCTAGAGAATCAAAATTCTAACACAACTCTGCTAGAAAAACATAATTCTAAGCAGAATTTTGATTTTAAAGCAGGGATAATTGTATATAATGGAATACAATTCTGCTAGGGAATCAGAATTCTAACACAATTCTGCTGGAAAAGCATAATTCTAAGCAGAAATTTGATCTGAATACAGTAATATACATATGTGTTGGCACACAATTCTGCTAGGGTATCAGCATTCTGTCAAAATTCTGCTGGAAAAACATAATTCTAAGCAGAATTTTGATTTTAAAGCAGGGATAATTGTATATAACGGAACACAATTCTGCTGGAAAAATATAATTCTAAGCAGAATATGCCTAATAGAGTTATTATTGTTTTGTTATATTATTATAAGAATGATAAATACATGCAGAATACAGAATTCTTAAAATCTGCTTGTGAGAATTTTGCCACCTCTCTGCAGAATACAGAATTCTTAAAATCTGCTTGTGAGAATTTTGCAACCTCTCAACATAGCATGTCAGTAAAACGAAGCCAGGCCATTTTTCACCATTGTAATTCTAGTATCTCATAGAAGACAGCATTCGAAATGATAACTTTCGCTCTACTCGTCAAGATCTACCTGTCCTGAATATTTCAAATTTTCCTAATTATAGAAAAACGATCGGCAGTGATCATCGTTATTTCAATAAGTAGTTTAATCATATGTTTTCATATTCTCTAATGATGAACTAAAGATGCACTTTAACTTAAATTATCTAATCATGAAACCAAAAATAAAAGCCATTGAAATATTTAGTAATGAATATAAATGAAAATAATGATCAATATTTTGTTTTACTATGGCAAATATATGATTATATTACTAATAAAAATGTTTAATTAACAAATAGAACCAATAAGATATGACTAATGTACATTAAATAAAACAATTGAAAATCTACATTTGCACAAATAATGGAATTCGTCATATCAGATATAAAGTATATTCATAAAAGTAGTAATGAAAAAAAAAAGAAAAGAAATAAAGATTGGTGAATCTTAAAGATTACATTAATAATATGAACAAACTCAAATTTATAATTGATAAATTATATTCATTTTTAATTTTGAAATTGACTCAGAACATGTAATGGTTCAAGTCGTGTTTTAGCCGAACCTTTTCTTATTCGTGAATCTAATTCATTCTGTCGATCATTTAATACCAATGGTTTCTTTTCTGGTAAACGCATTTTCCATTGAACAATCGGCTAAATGAAGAATAAAGAAAAAAAATAAAGTAACGTCAATACAAATCATCATGAAAATCTCACTTCTTTATTGCCCGATTTATTACGATATTTTGTTGAAGCAATATACGATGCTTTAACTGTAAGTACAACAGCATTCATTAAATTTTTTGCTGCAGTTATCAATGAAGTTGCACTATCAAGCTAATGAATAAAATCAAAATGAAAAATTTCAATTGAAATTAATCAAGAATACATACTCCACTAACAATTAATTCACCACTTATATTTTGTACATCAGCTTTAACTTTACTTGTTATATCCAATTGATGACAATAGAGAGTAATACCTTATGAACGAACACAAAAAACTTGAATATTAAAAAATAAAAATAAATACTTACGATCAACATAAGCAACAAGATCAGATTTTGATTGAGATTCAACACACTATTACAAAAAAGAAATTTTATTTCGATATTCAAAAAAAAAATTAAAAATTTACTTGAGCTGCAATATCTTTAGCTAATTTATTTAATTTTGATCCACATTCAGATATCATTTTAGCTGCATTAATTACATCCATTGTTGTACGTAATGGTCCACGACCACTATATGAAAAAAGAAAAAAACAAATTTCAATTGTTATATTGAAAAATGATCATTTTTCAAAAACAAAAAAGTTCTACCGAGTAAAATCAGTCATTTCCATCATAATCATACACATTTTTTTAGCAAGAACAATTATATCATTACCACGATCATCCCATTTAAGTACTTCACGTTCAAAATCACGTTTTGTTTTTTTAAAACCTTCAACTTGAATTTCAATTTGTTCACGTTCTTCTTTTGGTAATCGTCTCATCAAATCCTTTATTATTATTTTTTTTGCATAAATAATTAAAATAAAAAAGAAAAATATCTATTGATTTCATACTCGACTTGGATTATCATTTTTGCCTGGATACATTTCAAGATCAACTACTTGTTGACCATCGGATGATGGTCCATAACTTGATGCTTGAGATTGAGCATAAATTTCTTCATTTAAACCTTCATCATCATCACTTGGCCATTCAAGATCCTATTACAATATTAAATATATTTATATTCCAAAAATATTTTTCTTTATTCATTTTCATATGTATAAATAAATCATAGTTAGTATTGAAGGTTTTTTTTTTCCTACAGGCTATGACAAATATTATTATCTAGCATGATTTATTGAAGGAGACAGTGAAAAATTGAATGTTAATTGATTGTCATTGATCTTTTTTTGTCACATGCATGATGATTAACAAGACAATAGACACTCAAATTTTCGAATTCATATATTTAGAATATACCAAAAGTAATAATGATGGTACTATAATATCGTATAGGATAGCTCGAGGAAATTTTCTCTTTATATATACTGATACTTCAAATAATGCTCTTTATTTCTTAAGTAGTTCATCATTCTTTTGTTATAATTCAGATCAGTTCGTATTTGTAATACAAATATCGTTATTAGTAAAGTAATGAACATATTCGATAATTTCAGATGTATTAGATCGTATTTCATCCATTCATTTCTTGTTAATCTTTACGAAATCATTTTCATTATCTTGCAACTCTTCTCTGAAAGATGAATAATTTTCATTCAAAATTTTCTTATTATCTATATTAATTGAAGAATGAAAGAGTATTGTTTATGTTATCAATGAATATAAAAAGAAATACTATCGAAACTTGCTATTCTATATAGTAATGTCGTAGTAAAATCTACAACTGTTGCTCTCATAACATTTTCTTTCCTATGGCTCTTGTTTACAATACCAAGTAATCAAAAACCGATTAGAAAATTAATGAAATTAGATACAGACATCGTTCTCACATTAATCTTTGCCTTAACACAACCTTTCACTTTCAGTATGATGAGAACAAGTGTCGTGGAAGTATTTATTTGACATATAACAGTCATGTTACAACCGACGTCATTACTTTGAATATAACCCTACGTAAAAGAGTTTTATCATATTTTATATTTTAATCTACAAACCATTCTATTTCAAAAATAATTATAGACGATCGAAATTTTGATCAAGATTTTCATTGTTTGATATTTTCGATTTCAAATTTTTCAACAAAATTTAAATACAATAAAATGTCTAATAAAGAAAAGCCAATCATTGGCTAACTGCTGTTTCTTTGTAATATACATATGTATATAGAAATGATTACAATAAAAGGATTATGCCATAAGGAACAAACTAACTTCTCATAACCTCAGTTAGCCTGGAAAAATAACAAATACTCTTCTAAATCATTATAATCAATGATCGTTTTTTTATCATTTAAAGATCTTTCATAGTCAAGATATCAACTAGAAATTTTTATTTTCAAATATTGTATACAGTTTAGGGAGCTATGGGTCCCACGTTTTATTTTTTGTCGGGCCCGGTTAAACGTTTTTGTGAATCTGCTGCTGCTCAGATGAAAAATACAGCAACAAGATATAACTGTACATTGAGTTTTTTTTCTAAGAGTAACCAATAAATAGCTAAAACCTTGATCCTTTACTTGTTCATATACACGAAGGGTGCCAGATATTGATGGAGGAAACCTCGAGTTTGGATCCAACCGGGTCCGGGTCCACAAAAACATGGACCCGCAATTCTCTAATACAGTTCTGTATTCATATAAAAAATTTTGACGAAACTATTGAACTTACCGGATTCATTAATACACTATTACGAATATCACGTATGCAATGATAAATATTACTTGATACTTCGATTAATTCTTGTTCAGTTAATTCATACTAAAAGAACTTGAATTTTATAACAAAAACTAAACATATTTCTATTCACTGTTCTATTATCTTGTAAAGGTTTCATTCGAAGAATGTCAATAGCTATTTGAATTCTTTCAACAAAATTTGGCATAACTAAATATAAGAATTTTTTATTTCAATATATGAAAAACTTTCATTTACTGTGATCTCGTAGAACACGAACACTTTCCATAACAGTTCCAGTATATTCTCCTGGTTCATATTTTTCCATTTCAGCAGTAACAACATCAATAACACGCATTGATCGTCCTCGAATAGCTCCTGCTGTACGATCAACACCTAATTAAAAAACAAACATTCTTTTTTTTTTCTCAAATCAAAAAAATTTGTTTTTATATACGATCTGAATTTCGTTCAACCATAGCTTGAATACATGAATTAATATCTTCAAGTATATGATTTTCAGAAATAGCAAGAAAATCTTCAATTTTTGTTATTTCATCAACAGCATCAGTTAATAAGCGAACATGTTTTTCCCATGTATCACGAAATATATCCATATTTTCCAGAGCTACTTTTGATGTTGAACGTGCAGCAAGTATTCGTGCAGCATTTACAACCTATCAAAGAATTCATTAATCTATGACTTTGTAAACAAGAAAAAAAGGTTTTCTTTACTTGTGGTGAAAGATTTTCAATTTGTTTTGCAGTTAAACGAACTAATTTTATACCTTCAATAGAATCCGACATTGAACATACAACATTAGCAACCTAGAAAAAATTAAAAAAATTTTGTTGTTTTGTTACGATAATATTTCTTGACTGTACTTCAATTAATTTAGTTGCATGTTCTATAAAGATTCGAGCAGTTTCTTCAACTAATTGAGTATTACCACGTCGTGCTGCATCGATTAAAGCAAGAAGTGGAACATTAGTAGCTACAAATGTATCACTAACATGATCAACAACTGCTTTTCGAAGCTAAAAAGAATAAAAATAAAAATATTACAAATTAAATAAATTAAAATTTCATTGCTACCGATGTATCATCAGTATCTGTAGGTGTTAAATAAGAACATTCAAATGATTCTATTGATGATAATGATGATTCTCGATATAATTTAATACTTGTACTTTTATGTATTGGATTTGGATTACCAGCACATAGATACACATACATTTTTTTTTTCTTTATTAAACTTGTCTTTACTTTCTATTCTTTCTTTTTTTTCGTTATGACTTTATGTTTAATGTATGTCGATAGGTTTTGACCGATAGACGTAACAAATTATTCAATCAACGCCTATCATTCACTGAGTCACGATGATGATCATGAAGATGATAACGACGATGATGACATGCAATTCGACATTTACTCGGCCTATGTCTTGATAATTAAAAGCATATATAGAAATGAATATATTGCCCTTATATATTTTTCTTTCTCTTTGTCGACACACCTACTAGATGAGTGGTCATTTATAATTCAATGCAAAAGAAAGAAAAAATATATATATGCAAGACACAGAGAGCGAGAGAGGAAATCTTGATGAATAATATGTATATAAAATTAGTTCATTATATTGAACTTTGTTTCATGACCTCCGGAATAGAGACAATAATGAAAAGCAAAAAAATAAAAAAATGAATGACTATTAAAAACTCATTTACTTGTTTTCGTAAATCACGAGTTTTTGTTTGCATTAATTGAATTTTTTCATTAACATTTTCATCTGAACTTTTCTTTTTCGACTAGAAAACAAAAAAAAAAAGATCAAATATTATAATATTTAAAAATTTCCTTTTTTTTTACATATTTAATATATTCATCAAGTAGTTCTTGTAAAGCTTGTCGAACTGAATTACATTCTTGTACAATTTTATCACGACGATCTTCTCTTGTCGATAATGAATCAGCAAGTAAGGCTGCACCTGATATTATATCTTCAAGACGTCCTTCAAGTTGTGGTCGAATAATTTGTTCATTAAATTTTTGTGGTTTCATCATAATTATATTCTAAAATAAGTCAATTATTAGATTTTATTGCTTTTTTTTTTCATTTCTTAAATAAGAAAACATTCTTACATCGAATTCATTTAATGCTCTTGTTAAATCTCCAATTGTATTTAATGATGAATTATATGTTGATGTTTCAAATTGTCCTTGTGTTATGGAAGAAATCATTTTAACAGTATGACGTAATTGATTATGAATAAAATCACGATTTTCACGTGCAGAAGGTATTTCAGGATGACGTAAATAAGTTTTTGATGATGTAAATAACATCATTGATGATCGTTTTAATGTAGCACGTGCAGTAGCTAAATTTTCTTGTTCAGTTCGATCAACTAAATCCTAGAAGCAAAAAAAAACAAAGTTTTTGACCTTTGTTAAGAAAAAAATATCAATTTTTACTTGTTGTCGTCGTTGTGTATGATGATTTAAATCATTAATATCTTTACCATATTGTTTATAATAATGAATTAATTCTTCTTGATTTGATGCATTATAAATATGTTGTAAATCATCTTCAACCTGAAAAATTAAGTTAAATAATAAAAAAAAAGGAAGAAGAAGAAGAATTGAATTGATCTATACCAAACGAATAGATTTTAAAATAGTTTGTACATCAACAAGATCAGCTAAGATAAGTAAATGTGTAACTGATGTAAGTAAAGCTCGTGCAGCATTAATCATTTTTTCACGTTTTATTTTTGAACATGAATCATCAGCAAATTCTCTTGATAAAACAACCATTTCATCACCTTTTATATTCAAATTTTTAAAACAAAAATTAAATAGAAAAAAAAAAAAAATTTTCTTTTTTTGTTTTTATTCTTACCTGCTCGTTTAACTTCTTTCATACTTTGTAATAAATCATTACGCATATGAGGATTTTCATGAGCAATTTCACCAGCTTTATTAATAAAATTTTCTGTTGCTTGAATAACATTTTCAACTAATTGATGAGCTTGTTTTGAACGACCTTTTTTTATATTTGATGGTTGTTCAGATATTAATGAAGTTACCTAACAAGAATAAATTTCTTAGATATTTAACATTTTTAGAATTACTTACAATGACGAATGTACTTTAATTCCTTATAAAAAGCTTTAAAGAAACTTTTTTCTCTATATGAACTGATAGTAAAAACGATGCTCTATTTTTCTATATTATTACATCATTTCTTCAAGTAATATTGCAATAATAAAATTTCGATAAGATCTGTTCTTTTATCATATGTGACGGTTGTAATATAATGTCTATTGAGTGGATAGTTTTTGAATAACTTTTGATAGATACGAGATAGAGAGCTGGGATTTTCATCGTCCGAAAAGAGTAGATAAAGATGCATCAAATAGTATATTGTCTGAAGTTTATTTAATCAAATTTATCAAAAAGAAAACAGCAAAACAAATTTTTTTTTATTACTTAGAGCTTCGACTAAAATACCTATAACTCCTGAATGATTAATTCTAAACATCTGAACCTTGTACAGTTTTGTAGATCTTCTATTCGCGGTTTGATTACATACCTGTCAATTAAGAATTCACTGTAAACATCTCACAGAGTAGGTTTAGTTTTAAAAAAGTCGATTGAAAACCTTTAAAAAAACGTAGAATATACTATTCGATGCATCTTCATCTTCTCTTTCGAATGAAGTTTTATTATTATGATACTACTTGAAGAATGATGTAATAACATAGAAAAAATAGAGCGTCATTTTTACTATTAGTTCATATAGAGAAAAAGTTTCTTTAAAGCTTTTTATAAGGAATTAAAGTATTTCTGTCACTACTTTTGTATTGTCGTAAGTATATTTATTTTTAGATATGTTGAATCGTGCTCTAATTAGTGCACAACAAAAAAAGTAGTATAGGTAAGATAATTAGATTTACTAGGAAAATTTCATTGATTATTTTCTTTTTTTTTTTAGTCAAAAAAAAAATAAAGTTTACCGTAAAACAAATTCAATGATAGATTTTTATTTTAAAATAAAGCTAATTTTTTAAATTAAAATCGTTTTTATTATTATTTCTTGTTCTCAAAACATGCACATACAAATAATAGAAATAAATAAAAATCTATCTTGTTTACAATCTCGTACTTTTCAATTACAATCAATTAATTAACTTTGTTATTATTCTTATGAAATCAAGTTAATTAAAAAGTTATGATTATTTCATTCTTACACAAGAATTTCCATTCAATGAATAACTCTGTTATAATGTTTTATAAACAGTTCCTACTAAAAGAAAACAAATACAATAGAACATAAATACTGAAAAAGATGATTGTCAAAAAAAAAAAAAAAAGAACGATTGTTGAGACTTCTTTCAGTCTCAGTTTTTTTCCTTCGTAAACCAAAACAAAACTTCATAGAAAAATTCAATTTCATTATAAACATATAATTTATTTAAGACTTACTAAAAGTATTTTAAAAAAAAAAAAGAATTTTCTACATAAAATAACGCATAATTTGAAAACAACATTTAGCAACAACATGTAGGTTCGAATCGATTATTCATTATATTTTTCAGTATCAAGTTTAAACAAGAAAATCGAAAACAACTTTTTTTTTTCATACACAATCGTTGATATAAACTTCGTCATTATTTTCATTAAAAAAAAAAAGAGATAAAATTAATTATGACAAACCTCAACAACTAATGGATCTAATGCTCGTTGTACAGACCATGTTTTTATTTGAACATCTGTTGGATTAAATTTTGTTGTATAAACATGTGTACTCATTATTATTTATCTATACAATCAATATCGAAAATAATCTTTACTTTGATTTGAAAATGTCAATGTTGAGTGAATAGAAATTACACGAACTTTTTTTTTTGTATTGTTTTTTACACCAATGAAAATTGTTTTAACTCAATGAGTTCTAATTGGTTAAGAAATTCAACCTGTAGGTATAACCGATGATCTCATCTAGCGATCCGATCTCTTCTTCTCTCGTTTTGTTTTTTTTTCTTCCTTCAATTTGGTTGTCGAGTGAACGTACACACCTTGTCTTCCCAACTGTTGTGTTTATTTCTTGAAAAAAAAAAAGTATTTCTTTCTTTTTTTTTTTCTTTATTTGAGTATGTCTACGTCCTTCAAACATTTTAAAACAATATTTTGTTGTTTCGTTACTTGATTTTTCAAGAGAAAAGAATATATTATTTTCTTTTTTTTAGTGTTTGGTCTTTCTAAATTTTTGAGATGAATGATTATAGACAACGTATCAATCTTAATCGACGAATGGAACCATCGACAACATCGATGGGTAAATTTTTTTCAAATCGTCTTCGAGATTCACTTCATTATGGTGGTGCATTAACAACAAATGAAAGAGAAAATTTTGATCAAACAACAGCTGATTATGAAGCAACACCTGAACCACCGATTAGTTTATATGATGTTAATCGTCCTATTGTAACACCATCATCAACATCATCAACAAATGAAACATATTTTACTCATACAACACCTGATATACATAAATTTTCTCGTCGAGTTGAATTATCATCTGGTTATAATATATTAAAAAATCGTACTAGTTCACGTCCAACACGTTTACCAACATATTTACAAGGACGTACACCACTTGCTCAATTAAATCCATTACCAACAACAATAACAATAAATAATACTGATGATAACCGTCAACGACGTTTATCATATACTGATCATGATCGTGCACAATATTTAGCATATAATCAACAACTTTTACAAAAATTTCATATTGATGGTACACGAAGACCATTTTCATCAGATAGTCCATTACCACCTCCATTACCATTACCACCATCAGTAACAACAACAACAACGACAACATCAAATTCTTATTTTACATCATCTGCTCCACCTGTACACAATCGTACAGCGTATGAACCAATTGAACCATTAAAATTAGTATTAACACAAGAAGATAATTCTATAGCAGATTTATCACGTGAATTACGTGCTGCTGCATATCCAACAACAAGAAAATCTTCAAATCATTCTCCAACACGTGAAACATCACCAAATACAGCACGTTATTCAACACGAATTAATTCTAAACGTATACCACCACCACGTTCATTACCTAAAATACATATTAATGAACAACAACAACAACAACAACAACAACAACAACAACAAACATCAATATCAAATATGAAAATAGCACATTTTTATCATCATCATGAATCAGAAAAAAATCCATCAATAACAGAAGATCGTTTACAAAGTTCATCAGCAGCATCATTATTACTTGATCAATTTTTTAATTCAGAACTAACACCACCAAAAGATACAACAACAACAACAATACAAACACATGAAATGATTTCTATAGGCAATGAAAAACCACGTAAATTATAATTTTATAATAATCAAATTATTACACATCATATTATACTCTTATCTATAAATATAGTCACCTGATGTTAAGGACATATAAGTTTACATTATCATTAGACTCATGTGGGACAGTTTCGTTTTCCGTTCTGTTAGATATTTTGGATTAAGACAATTTAAAAGAACAAATGAGATTGAAAACTTGAAAAGCGTTTGTCTAGTAGAACGACATGTTTATATGTCTATTCGAAAAAAACTCAGGACGAGATTCGGGACTTGCAAAAAAAGTTTACCCTACAGGTAGAGAGTCCATCGAATCTGGGTAGAACCTAATGAACACTATCCACAGGACTCTAGTTATCATACAAGTCAAATATTCTTATTCATTAACATAATAACTAAAATTATTTATTTCATTTGTTTGTTTTTATTTATTTAGATCGTGAACATTCACAACCAACTGCTATATTAATGAGAAATTCTTCAATATCAAATAGTGCTGATGATACAACAATGTCATTTGTTTCAAAATATGCTCGTTTAGCTCCTATTGTATCATCACAAACATTTTCAACGAATAGAAATTCTTCCATAATTCCTATTGATGATAATATATCGAATATGAATCGTTCATTAAATATTGAAATTAATCATCATGAACAAACTTTTGATACACTTCATGATTTATCATCATTTCATAATGAAACAACTATTATTACGGATGATTTACTTCAAACATCTGAAATAATTCATACGGATTCTATAACAGATGAAAATGAAGAAAATTATTCTTATGTACCATTAAAAGAACAAATAAAATCTATAAATCATATACCATTACTTGAATTAGATGAACTTGAAACAAATAGTGATATAAGTGAATCACAATTTGTACCAATAATATATGCAAAAGAATTAGCAAATGAAATTGATCTTTTACAAAAAGCACATTTACTTAAACAACAACAACGTTCAATTGCAATGGATAATGAAAATGAAAGAATTAATGATAATAATTCTGTACCACCACCAGCTAATATGGAATTATTAAATTTTGAAACACTTGAAGAAGAATTTTCTATTTTACAACAACAACAACAACATCAAGATGAAGAAAATACACCATTACCATCACCAAGAATTCCATCAACAATGATGGAAATATCATCATCATCACCAATAACAATAAAACCTGAATCATCACCAATTCCATTATCTGAAAATGAAACATCATTAACAAATATTTTACAACATAGTATACTTATACATAATCGTTCATCACCATGGTTTAAATTACCAACAGAACTTTGGTTTAAAATTTTACCTTATTTAAATACAAATGAATTAAATAATTTTTCTTATATTTGTAAACGTTTTTATTTACTTGTACAACATCAAGCATGTTGTCATCGAATAATAATAAATCGTCGAAAAGAATTAGAACAACTTTGGTTTGATAATATTAGTCGACGTCAACCTATTTCACTTGCATTTATTGAATGTCGACAACAAAATCTTGAAAATTCACAACAACAAATTCAAAATAAGTAAGTAGAATCTTGCAAATCATTTGAGTCAGATCCTATTGTAATATATTGAAAAAAAAATGAATTTATTTCTTATATATTTAGTTGTGAGAATATAAAATGGTTTGAATTTTTTCAAACAATTGGTACAAATCTTATTGATTTTACAATGACTGGTTGTTATCATGAACCATTTACACCTAATACATTATTACCAATAATAGTAAAAACTTGTCCAAATCTTTTATCACTTAATCTTCGTTGGAATAATATAACAGAATCAACATTAAATCATTTAATAACTTATTCACAATTTATTCATTTACATACACTTGATTTAACTGGTTGTCAAATATTAGATGATACATTATTAATTAATATATTTATTCGTACAGAAATAGATTTTCATTTAAAAAAACTTATTCTTCATGCATGTACAAATATAACATGGATAGGTCTTGATACAATAGCTATTTGTATTCCAAATTTAATTCATTTAAATATAAGTCGTTGTATTGGTTTAAGAAATCTTTCATTACATCAATATTTAACATGTTTTCATTATTGGCCTAAACTTGAATATATTGATTTTGGTCAACTTATAACATTAAATGATCAAGATCTTACAATTGTTTTTGATAATTGTAAATATTTAAATAGTTTAATATTAGATGATTGTATTAATTTAACAGATCAAACATTAAATAGATTAACATCTGATTTTCATATGATTAGTTTAAGTAATTGTACAACAATAGATATGAATATATTTTTAAATCTCAATGAACAATGTCCAAATTTACATACTATAAATTTAAATTCTATTCAAAATTTTAATGATAATTGTTTATTAAAATGGTCAGAAAAACCATTAATTCATTTAAAAATTTTCATACTTGATAATTGTACAGAATGTACAATAAATGGTATTGAAAAATTTCTTGAAAAACATTCTAATTTAAGAAAATTATCATTAAATGGTAATGTTATATCAAATGAAATAGAACAACAAACATTAGAACAGAAATTTCCTAATATAAAATTTGTCTTTCAATAAATCTTATCCTGATACTCAGTTTGTTATTTAACATTTCCGTCTTCTATAAAAAAAAAAAGCACAGTGTGTATAGAATTTTTCTTTTCACAATTATTCACGTGTTACTATTGTTCGATTGTATTGTTGTTCTATTATTTATGTTAACTGATAAAATGAATATTTGTATTACAAACAAAAAAAAACACAAAAACACGACAATTATGACTCGCATATGTATATATATATATATATATACGACTAGTGTTTATTTTTAGATCATCTGGTTAATTTGTCTTATTCGTCGATAAGATAATGTCATAGTTTATCTTATATAGAAAAATCAAAGAAATTTATCGTAACTAGGTAAATTATAAAAAGCCAATAACCAAAAAAAAAAGGTTTTAATTAGCCTAGTCTGCATATATGGATTATATGTTATAAAAAGTCTTTTTTTTAATGAAAAGTATAAAAAAAGGTTATTTTTTCTTAATTATGAATAACCTATTGCATGCTTTATCAAATGCAATATCTGATAAAGTTTCTAAATGAAGTTTTAGTTAGGAGATTACTTGAAAATTATATCAATAATGATTCAATTCCTATCGGAAATTTTCTACCAATATTTGTTAGTAATAACCATTTTAAATTGTAGAAAACAAAGTATCAACAAAATGCGAGATCATCGATCTTTTTTTTTCGAAATAAAAATACAACAATTGTTCATTTTCTTCAGAATCTCATATGATTAAAGATATTATATTAATGCTTGTTTTTAGATTGAAGATGATCGTAGGTTTTGTAATTTAATTTATACAAAGCTTTTAATTTCAGACAGAATATTTTCTAGATCTTATCTTTCCAACGTCGAATTGCCTTCAAAATTGAAAATTGGTATTACCATGCTGACCAATTCATACTCGAGATAATTTATCAGAGTTTCATTTCCACATATTTCTCTCTAACGTGGTGAAAACCACAGGTTGTATATTTTCTTTCGTTCTCGAGATATTTTAAAAACATTGAGAGGCGTTGTATTTTTTTTTAAAGTCTTTCTTCACCAAATATCATTTATAACTTCCGAGCTGTACTGTGCTCGATAGATAACTTCGAACAACACTACAATAAAATTTACTATCATAAGTGGTGAAAGACTATAGTATCATAATAGTTTAAAATTAATATTTAACATGGTAATATCTCTCGATATTAGTCTATTTCATTATATATTTTAATTTTTGTTTCAAAGAAAAAAAAAATACAAAAAGAGTTTTTAAACAAAAATATTTCACAGAACAATGATTAATGAAATATTTCTCTGATAATTAAATTGAGCAATGTGTAAAATCAAATTATATTGAACTAACGAAGGAATCTCACCAGGTATCAAACAGCAGTGTTCAGACTTTTAAAAAAGAAAATTTCAGAAGTTTCGAATATTTCAAGCATTTGTGTTCTGAATTTTACATTACTTTCTAAAATAATGTAATTTCCAAAATTTCTGCAATTATGTACTTACACAAATGTCTGACATTACAGAAATTTCCAATATGTTTAAAAACTTTTGATTTGCACTGCTATATAGTTATCGAGCTGATGGAAATTTCAGAAATTTGGGTAATTTCCTTTTTTGGAAATCTGAACATATCTCTGCCTGAAGAGGTGCTCTTATAAGCTCTGATTTCAATGATATTTAAATTCTATTTCAATCTAATTTTTATTTTAGATTCAATCGAAACAATGGTGTCAACAATAAAACCAAAACAAGTTAATTTTAATGACTTATGGCCGATAGTACTAACCACTGTTCGTTCTGTAATCAATATGAGTCGATATGGTCATACTGATCAATTAACATGGCAGAATAGATTTTCTGGTTTGAAAGACAAAAAAAAAGAAATTATTTTTTTATTCATTTTAAATATATTTTATATAGATATCTATGATATGTGTGCAGCTACTCCAGATTCATATGCTGAAAAATTATATGAAGAAACAACAAAATTTCTTGAAGATCATTGTATATCAATGAAAAAGGTTGATTATTTAATAATTAAAAAAAAAATTTTATAGAAGTTTTTCTATTTAGGATATAGTTGAATCTGAACAAAATATGCTTAATATCTATGTTAAATATTGGACGGAATATAAAATGGGTGCTGAACATTTAAATAGTCTCTATACGTAAAAAGAAATTGATTTTTTCATTAAAAAAGAAATTTTCTTTTTACTTTTCTTTTTTTATTAGATGTTTAAATAATCTAATTGTTAAGAAACATCTAGTAACTGAACCTGAAAATAATATGATCCTTGAATACACTATAGAGCTTAATGACCAATCACCAGTCGAAATCGGAGAGGTAAAAATTTAATTTATTTAATTAAATAAAAATTCCAAAACTAATTATACTGGAGAAATTTTGTTTAATTGAAATAGTCATATGTCACAAGATTTAACCTATACCTGAATAGATTTCATATGTAGGAAAATCGAAAAGAAAAGGATTCTTTCAAATTTATTAATTGCACGTTTATAATCAACAAAAAGAATATTCTTATCAAAACAACATAAAAATCGAAAGTTCAACATAGTTATATATTCCTTTCTTTATATTGTAAACTTTTGTTTTAGATGGCCCTCGATTGCTGGACGAAAATCATTATAGAGCCACTAAAAGATCGACTTGTTAAATTACTTCTCGAACAAATATATCTGTTTGTAGACTTCTTAGTTTTTATCTTGATATTTATTTATTTTTCTATCTTTTAGTGATCGTATAGGAGAATGTGTAAATCAAACAATAATAAAAAATGTGATTATATCATTTGTTGATGTTTATCAATATCGAAAGATTAATACATTAGAAGTAAAAAAAAACAAAAATTTATTTTTTATTTTTTTTAATTTTCTTTTTTATTGAAGCTCTATGAAAACTCTTTTGAATCTCATTTTCTTCAAACAACAGGAGAATATTATCGAGAAGAAGGAAACCATCATTTAGCTAAACTTAATTGTATTCAATATATGAAAAAAGTAACTTCATGAAATAAATTATCTTTGTTTTTTTTTTGTATCAAGTTTTTCCTCGTATAGATTTTATTATTCATCGATGATGAAGAATTTCGTAGTCGTAAATTTTTAAATCCAACATCATATATAAAAGTAAATAATGAATGTCTTCAACGTCTTGTTTGTGATCATTATGATACATTAAAAAATGAATGTAATGAACTTATTCTTCAACAAGATTTTGATGGTAATCAAAAATAACAATTATCTATTTTAGATATGTTCTATTTCATTTTTGTTTTAGCTCTTCAAAACATGTATAAATTATTAAAACCAACACATATTGGTACAAATTATATGGTTGAACAATTACAAGCTAATATAACATATATTGGTAATGAAAAAATTCAATCACTTAAAGGAGAAAATGTATGTAATTTATAAATGAAAGAATTATTTAAAAAAAAAAACCAAAGTCAATTTCATTTAGTTACCAACATTATTTGTTGAAACATTACTTGAATTACATACAAAATATTTAAATATAATACGAGAAACATTTGCTAATGATCCAGATTTTATATCATCACTTGATAAAGCTTGTACGATAATTGTTAATATGAAAAATGGAAATTGTTTATCGGCTAAAGCACCAGAATTAGTATATTTCGTTTCTTTTTATTTCTTTTTAAAGATTTTTATTTTATTATTTATTTAGCTTGCTCATTATTGTGATAATTTATTACGTAAATCATCAAAAACATTAACTGAAAATGAAATAGAAGAAAAATTACTTCATGGAATTACTATATTTAATTATTTGGAAGATAAAGATTATTTTCAACGTGTAAGTTTTATATTAAAAAAAAAAATTTAAAAGATATGAAATTTAGAGAATTTTAGTTCTATCAAAAAATGCTTGCACGTCGACTTATTAATCAACAATCAACATCTATGGACGCAGAAGAATTTATAGTCACAAAACTTAAGGTATTTTGTGTCGGTTTTTTTTGTCTTATGTAAATAGATGAGCTAATAGAAGAATTTTAATAAGTAATAAATCACTTTTGAAATTAATGGTAACTCATTAGTTTAGGGTCTACATTTAGGCTAAAAAACAATGATGAAACCGGACTGGTCATTAAGATTTTTTTTAATTTTTATTTTAAATAGGAAATATGTGGCTATGAATTTACTGCAAAATTAGCTCGTATGTTTCAAGATATGAAAGTTAGTAATGATCTCTATATAAAATTTTTGGATTATCTCAAATCTGAATCATCATCAAACGTACAAAATCAAACCATGACTAATTTAATTGGACTAGATTTTAATATATATGTCTTACAAGTAATTATTAATTAAAACAAAAAAAAGAAGAATTTATTTATAGTGAAGAAAAATAAAAAATCTATTTCATTTTTGTTTTTATTAATTAGGCTAATTCATGGCCTATTGCTCAATTGACTACTAATACATTTTTAATTCCTCAACCACTTGAAAAACCACTGCATTTAGTAGGAAATTATTTATTTTCTAATTCATATATATGTTCTTTAGTATTCAATCTAGTTTGAAGCATTTTATAATAAACAATATAATGGTCGAAAATTATGTTGGATATATAATTTATCAAATGGTAAATAATTCTCTATTTAAAATAAGATAAATCATTATATATATATATATATATTATTATTTCAAGGTGAAATACGTATGTCTCATTTGGATCGTTCATATGTTGTTACTATGTGTACATATCAAATGGCTATATTATTAATATTTAATCAACATGATAAATTAACATTACATGAAATTGCAGAATCAACAAAACTCAATATGAAAGAACTTGAAAAACAAATATTACCTTTAATTGAAAATAAATTTTTATTAAACAATACTGTAAGTTATTGTTTTTTTTTTCAAAAATTGGACTCTCGCAAGAGAAAGTTACTATCTCGACTAAATGTATACATGGGTAGAAAATCTTTGAAGATTAATTTACTCCAGTAATCTTCTGCATATTGACAAAATATGAGAGCAAACGAAGTGGATCATTTGGGAATGTTAACTCGTAAATGAGCTATACGATTAGAACCTATCGGGATCAAAGTTTTCGGATCCGAATCGGATCGAACTATACTTTGAATGAAATTTTCTAATCAGAATTAGAGATGGACAACTCTGGCCTTTAACCGTTCCGCTCCGAAGATAGGAAATATTTTCCTCCTCAGCTTTTTTATATTCGACGACTTGTACACCCTACATATTTCTCATGCGACTCGTCTGAGAAATGTGTAGGGTAGAAACTGACAGACTCTATATATGATTAACTTTGAGTATCAATTATATAATTGTTTTGTTTAGAATAATTTAACTTCAAAGTCGATTATTTCAATTAATTTTGAATATAAAAGTAAACGAACAAAATTTAAAATTTCTACAACTATTCATAAAGAAACTCGTCAAGTAAGTTAAATTAAAATATTTTATTCTTGTGTTTGTCTAAGTTTTATTTTGTTTCTTAAGGATTCTGAAATATCTCAAAAAATTGTTGATGATGATCGAAAATTTTATCTTCAAGCTATTATTGTACGAATAATGAAATCAAGAAAAATATTAAAACATAATTTATTAATAGAAGAAGTTATAACACAATCAAAACTACGTTTTATACCATCTATTCATTTAATTAAAAAATGTATTGAAATTCTTATTGATAAACAATATCTTGAACGAAATTTAACTGATGAATATACTTATATTGCATAAATTATTTCTATCAAAATTCTAGAAAAGTTTTCTTTTTCCATTTTCTCATTATATTTTTCAATTAAATTGTTTTTTATAAACCTGAATCGTCTTTTATTTGAAATTGATTGTTTTTTTTCTTCTTTCCTATATACATGTATGTTCATAATGAGTCGAATATAAGTGAACCCTGTTATTATCTTTGTTTTTTTTTATCAGTGCAATAAGTATATGAAATATAAATTTGTTAAGAACAAAAAAAAATGTAACTCAACTTTAATTCTTTTTTATATTATCACTAAAAGATGATTTTTTTGAACTAGTGTTTATGTTTTGTATCTCTTTTAGTTTATAGAACAGTGTTTAAACTGATTAATAATTGTACATTGTCTTTCGTTATGAACGCATGTGTATGGAAATATTTGTAAACAAGAAAAAGTTTGAATTATTTTTCTATATGTTATATTCTATATTTTTTTTTTCTCAATTCTCTTGCCTTTGTCTTTCTGTATATTTTTTTTCTATGAAATAAAAATAATCAGGAATACCAAAGATTGATGTCAATATTATTGAAATAATACATAAATCCAATGCGATAAGAATAAATTCTTATAAAATAT
Organism: Rotaria sordida; assembly: GCA_905250125.1. Classification (NCBI taxonomy): domain Eukaryota; kingdom Metazoa; phylum Rotifera; class Eurotatoria; order Philodinida; family Philodinidae; genus Rotaria; species Rotaria sordida. The sequence goes on from CAJNOL010000833.1 coordinate 47,277, forward strand.
CTAAATATTGTTTTTCTAAGATTTACAAAAGTCGAGTCATTTATTTAAAAATGATTGTAAATAATTTTCTCGTATTTATTTTATGCGTTTCATTAAATTAGAGTTGCAAAAGGTAACTGTGTCTGGCACGATGAGACAGAGTCAGAATAAGACGAATATACAGTACGACCTGCAACGTAGGGTAGAGTTCAAATAACAATGTAGAGTACTATAAAAAAAGAAAGTTTACTGGTGTGTCACTATATTGCGCAAACATCATCAATCTTAATCTATTTATTTTCAACATATAAATAGAAATACCACGAGACTAATGATTTATTATATTAGCTTGAGACTTTTAATACGGTAGGTTGTGGCCTTTTGTTTTACTCTAACTCGTGCTCTTAAGGCATCAGAAGTACAAAAAATGGTAATCGGAATGTTTATTAATGGAAAATTGTTATTTTTGATCAATAACAATTATGTTGAAAAAAACTAAATATTTATATTAAACATAAGATTTATCATTTAGTAATCATATTATAAATACTAATATAATTCTAAGAATTATATTTGTTAAATTTATCTTGTAAAAAAAAATATTCTCTTTTTTTTGTTTTATCTTCATTGCATTTCATCAAAGTTATAGTTGTTATATGAATTCCTCTATTATGAATATTAATTTATGTCGTCAAATTTACAATGTTTCTTATTGGATGAAAAATCTATCAAATGAAGTTTGTCGCAAGTAAAAAAACACTCGATGATCATCATCGACGTTAATTTTTGTTTTCTTTTATCACTATCATCATAGTTTATTTATTAGATTTAAATATTATTTAATAAAATTTGCTTTTTAAATTTTAGATGTCAAACAGCATACAACACGAAAAAGCTGTTTCACCATCTGTAAATCATCATGATGTTAAACAATGGCAACATTGTTCATTATTTAATTTGGATTTATTTAATGATGATAATAATCATCATTTAAATTTAACAAAAGATATAATTAATAATAAAAATATTGTTGATTGTTGTTGTTCATCATCAACACCAAATGTTGATGATTCATGTATTAAAAAAGATTTAAATCATTCATGTTCATTTGTTGTTATACAAAAAAATTATACAACACAACTTGAACATGTTGCTGAAACTTTATTAGCTGATGAAAATAAAACATCAAATAATTGTTATTATTGTTCTAATTTTGATACAAATGATACAAAAACTCAATCATTTAATAGAAAAATTCTTCTTGGTTCAACAGCTATACTTGATAGTTTATTACGAAATAATCTTAAAACAACATCAACAATAACATATTCTAATAATAATCCAACAACGAATGTTAATTCAACAGGAGGTAATCAACGACGATGGCATTCAGAACGTGGTAGTCGTCATCCAAATGTTCGTGCTAATTTACCATTAACACCCGCTCAACGACAAGTTCTTGAACGTTATATGAATTATCCATTAATTAAACCACCAACAACGATTCATTCTACACGTCGTTCACATCAACCATTAACGGGTAAAGCAGGTGAAGCTACTGGTACAGCTCTTTCAGCTCTTGCTGAACAACCAATAACTACATCATCTAATATTGTACATCTTCGAAAAAATAGTGCACCATCAAATCATACTCGTCCATTATCATCAACATCATCATCAGCATCAGCTATATCTCATCATAGTGCATTAAATAGACGTTTTTTAGCAGATACAATTAAATCTCAAGAAAATTTTGATGATGAAAATGATGATGATGAAGATGATGATGATGACGATGATGATGATAATGATGATGATGATGATGATAATAAATCTATATCATCTGAACTTGATCATACAATTGATGAAGAAAATAGTGATATTAATCCAATAAGTATTCTACCAAATCATCATATAACTTTATTTGAAACATTATCTGAATGTGCTATATGTTGCGAAATGAAACGTCTTCAAAATCGATCATGTTGTAATTTTTATGCATGTTCAACATGTTTAAATATTTATGTTGAACAACAAATTAAACAAGGTATTGTTAGTATACAATGTCCAAATCAACAATGTAAAATTTATATGCATCGTGATGAAATTAATAAACGATGTATATCACCAGAATTACGACAAAAATTTACACGATATTTAGTTGATGCAAATCGTTCAAATAATATTAAAACATGTCCACGATGTTCTAATATTCATGAAATAGGTATGGATTTCATTAGTTTTAATTATAATTAATCTATTTTTTTTTATCGTAGATCCAGAAGTTTTTCGTACAATGCGTCGTGCACCAACTAAAGTTCAATGTGTTGAATGTAATTTAATATGGTGTTTTCAATGTCATTCACCATGGCATGATGGTATACAATGTAAAGAATTTCGTCGTGGTGATCGAATGTTAAAAAAATGGGCAAGAGAAGTTCATTATGGACAACATAATGCACAACAATGTCCATCTTGCAAAGTAAAAAAAATTTTTTTTTTTTTATTAATTTATTTTCTTTATTTTTATTAAAGGTATATATTCAACGAACTAAAGGTTGTGATCATATAGTTTGTCTTCGTTGTAAAACAGAATTTTGTTATAAATGTGGTGGTCGTTTTCGAGATATTAAATTTATTGGTATATATAAAATTGATTTTTTTTTTAATAGTTAATATTTCTATTATGAATATATATATATATATTTTAGGTGATCATTATAGTGAATTAAGTGTACTCGGTTGCAAATATCGTTTTTATCCAGATCATCCATTTAAACGTCGACTTATACGAGGTTCAATTCTTTGTGGAAAAATATTAGCAGCACCTATTGTTTTATGTTTGGCTGTTGTTGCTGGTGCAGTTTGTGCTGGAATTGGACTTCCAGCTTATTGTTGTTTTATGCTTGTTAGACATATTAAAGTAAGAAAAAAAAAATATTTTGTTTTGGTTTAAATTATAAAAATTATGATTTCTTTTTGTATTCTTAGGCTAAACGACGACGACCTCATTCAAAACTAAAAGAACCTGTTTTGATGAGTTGTAAGTACTCTTTGACATAGAAAAACAAATAATAAAAATCTAGAAATTAGTTTCTATCTGTGTGTTATCATAACCGAGAATTTCTTAGATTGGTCTCTTTTTTTGTATGTTGATATGAGAGATGTATTGAAAAGGAAATAAAAATTTTCAAACGAAGAAAGATTTCTAAGTGATAAATAGATTTTAAACTTGGACTATATTCAATTAATAGAGCTTAGTCAATAGGCAAATATCTTAGAATGGTTCGAGCTCTTGAACCTTTGTTACTAAGATATTGAGTTTTTTTCTGCAGAACTGCAGTTTTCAAGCCATCCTAGTTTAATCGGAACTATTATGTGGGCAAAGTTTCAGATTAAAATTCAAAAGTATGATTTTTCTTGAAAACTGGGCCCTACAGGAACAATCTACTAAAAATTCGATATCTCAATAACAAAGGTCTAACAACTTGAACTAGTCTAGAGTATTCACCCATTGACTAAGCTCTATCAATTGAATATAGTCTTAGTCTAAAAGCTATTTATCACTTGGAAATCGTCCCTTGTAAGGTCTAATGATCTATGAATACCATGAAACGAGTTCGCATCATATAACAATTGAAACTGTGCATACACAGAGTCCTTAACAACAATAGTTTATTGTAAAAGTTTTAAATCTTTTCGTTTATTCCTATCTTAAAGTACAGCTATGGTAAAAGTGTATCTTTTACATTGCTCATATAAATCGATAGGTTCGATGTTCTTATTTTAGAATAGAAGCTAATTAAAAGATCTGAAAACTTTCATAACAAAATAGTATTGTTAAGACCTATCTTCATGCAATATTTCAAATCGAAATTTGAAAATGCATTTTTCCTTGTCCTCCTGAGAAGGACTACATCATTGAATTAAAAAATACCTTAAAGATGGAGTATCTTCGTAGCAATAAGCTAAAGGCTTAACTGAGGGACTTCCCTCACTAGTTATTTTCGTTTTTTAATGCCAGTTAAAATGATAACTATTGTCTAACATAGATAAAACATTGAATGATATGGTACCACAATTAATTCCACGTGATCCAGTGAATAATGATGGTATTAAACCAGGTTTTAATTCAATTCGATCGAATATTCAAACAAATGAAACAATTAATGTAGAAATTGATCCAACTAGTAATGCTCCAATTGCCGTTTTTGATGGTATATAGAATATTAAGTTTTATTTATTATATATTTTTGTTTATAATTATTTTTCTTTTCAAATAGAATGTGATATTCATATTCCGACAAATCAAACAGGTAAATTTCTAAAGAAAATTAATCATGATTTTTGTTGTTTTTTCTTCTCTATGTCTTCAGAAGAATCAATATCTATCCCAATAACTTCTCTATCATCTACATATGTTTCAACAGCATCACCAAATTTTCCTCGACTAACACCTTATACTACATTACGAAGATCATCATCGAAAACTAATGTATAAGATTTCATTTTCTTTTTTTTCAATCACTGTAATTGAATCTTAGAATTACATACGAACGGCAATTACAGTAAACAGATAGTGTATATATCTTTAAAAAAAAAAGTCTTTTCTTCTAACAAATTAGTTGACCCTAGTCACTTACACATCATTTGGTTTCTTTTTTTAAACAGTGTATTACACGTACATATAAAAGTTTTCTTTCTTTTTTCTTTTTTTAAATTGGTCTCTTATCGTAGTTTGATTTTTATGCAATCTGTTTTTTTTTTCTTTTGTCTGAGAAATTATTTGGAATATACAAATAACAGTATATCAGCTTTTGCTGTTGTATCTTTGTTTTTCTCTTCTTCTATATTTTAAAGAAATTTTATTAAATCTATATACATAAGAAAAAACAAATACAAATGATTTAATTATACTTTTGAATTTTTTTTTCTTTATTACATAAACTTTCATAGTTTTTTTGTTTTGTTTTGGAAAGTCAATATTAATAACATGAAATGTTTACAATCAGGAAGTTTTACTGGAAATATTTGTGATTATCAATAAGTTCGATGTATTAAGTACTGCAATACTTTTAATGTTTGACTTATTTTTAAATGACATGAAATGGTGTCAAATATTGCTGAATGCAACATAAATCATTACAATTTCGTATAAAATTCTAAAGGATTTTTGAACATCTTCTATGACTAATGGCGTAACTATGGGAGGGCATGAGTAGAGGCGAAGTCTCTATTCCACTCGCACCCTATACTCCATGTTCTTTTTAAGCGGCAGATGAAGTGGAATCTAAATTTAGGTTGGCATTAATTAAGTTCGACTAGCCATTTATGATATTGACAGAATTCATGATCACTAAAGTTTCATACAAAGCGAAATAGTAAGAGAATACTAACTACTAAAACAAGTGACAAATAATTCTTTTACTAGTAATCATAAACTGATTTTATTAGACGAATGAAAGGACGGGCTAAAATAATATGGCTTAAAATCTAGTCTCCTGTGCAATAGATCAAATTTTGAAAAAGAGTTTATTGCACTCGACTTGAGGCACTCTACAAACTGAACAGATAAAAAAATTTTTGACTGAAAAAGGTTTTTCGCTGTAGAAAACTGGTTTTCGAGAGAACTGACTCTTCGAAGGCCTGGTGACAAAAAACCATGTTGATATTCAAAATCACCATGATCGATTACCTGTGATCCGCTAGATTTTCTCTAAAGAGCAATTGAACAGTTGCTGATATTCCCTCGAAAGAACTACATAAGATACTTCTTTTCAAAAATTTACAGAACAGCATTTTCAACTTATCTAGAAAATATAAGGATAGACATACAATATTGAATCAACTGTTATGGCTATTCTAATACCGAATGGTACTTAATTTTGACAGCTGGAGATGTAAGACAATGAATGAACAACTACAAAATGACTTTTTATTTGACTTAACCTTGTGATACCTTACTATCATCGTACAAATAGAAAAAAAAACAATTAGACAAATCTGAATTATGCAAAAGTAGTACACATGTTTCCATTAGCAAGATAAAAACAGTGTCTCAATTTATTTGGACTGAAGTGAGACTATAAATTAATAAATATATGTTAAATGCAATGGAATTTGTTAAAAATTTTTAAAACTTATGCTTCTAGAATACTGAAAATTTGATAAATTTTGTTCAAGTCCTTTTGTGTTTGTATAGATTAAAACGAAACCTTGACTAGTAACTATACTAAATATACATATGTAAAGTTCAATGCAAATGGAATATAAAATTTCGGAAAGCTATTCTTAGACGTTCCAGAATTTTTCACTAGAGTTGTACATTAGATAAAATTAATATGAAAAAAAAGATGAAAATTATTCGATAATAATTCCACAAAGATTAAGCAAAGTATTTTGAGTTAAAAATAATAAAGACTAAGATTCTTTAATTGTTTTGTTGAAATATATTCGATTATAATAACAGAGAGAAAATATCTGAGGTACTAGCTCTTCTGACTTTTTATGTATCTTTTATATCAAACCAATAATATTTATCTTTATTATTATTTTTAAATATTAAAATAAATGCTTGATTCTGGTCTACATATACGTCATTGTTTCCTTGACATTGATATTTATTGTGAATAAAAAAACAATCCATTGAGTTTCTATTGTCACTATCAAAACAGATAACTGTACTCTATATTGATAATAAATTTGAAGCACTCATGCTTGTTGAGAGCTCACTCAATTTCTAGGAAAAATCTGTACATATTTCAAATTGTCGATCGACAAGATCTAAACTTTTTCATTTTATTTAGAATCAATAAGTTTCTTTAGTGTTAAATTTAATTTTATCGATGATGGATTCGAAAATTTTTCATTTTTTTTTCTTGTATAACAATAATAAACGTTGACATTTATGTATCGAAGAACTATTATTTTTAGGCAGTAACATGTTTTAGTCTAGAATAATAAAGTAAATTAAAACTGACGGTTTTTTAATATTATTTTCTCACACAATCGTTATATTTTAGTTTATTTTTTGTTTCTTTACATGTTAACGAGGAAAAATTCTTGATTGCCTAGATTTTTTTTCTCCTTTACGATCCCTATTGTCCGTACTCGTGTAGAACCTAAGAGAAAAATAAAGCCGTCTAATTTGAATTATTCGCAACCATTATAACTAACACGAAATGTGTAGAGACATGTGAATTTTACAATCTCTAATCTTTTATATAAGACCTAGGGATAGCTTCATAGCCCTGGCAGAGAGATTCAACGTCCTCTTAGTATGTCGTACAGAGGTTTATGAAGAGATCTTTGCCATACATGTACGTCCTTGTCGTCATCTCATACCCCACACGTATATGTCTTATTGCACGATCGTTGCTGGCATCCTCCACTGTAATATTCCAGCAGAATCCAAAAGTTTTTCCAGTCACACGTGCACAGATATAAATATTGATTCAAAACAAAACAAACAAAAACTGTTTTGACAAAAAAAAAGAAGATCAATTACAATTTCTTTTTTACAAGTTCAACGTTTCTTTTCGATTCTGCGATATGCGGATGCGTTGGAGGAAGAGACTTTTCGCGGATATTGAGTGCTCGTTCGAAATATAAAAGTGCTTCCGAGTCCACACCCATATAGTTATACACCTCTCCGATGTTGTTATACGAAGTAGCCAAGTCGGGATGGTTCGGAGGGAGAACTTTTGTTGCGATATCAAGTGCTTGTTCGTGCGATGAAAGTGCCTTCGAATATTCTCGCATGGTGCAGTACACACTACCAATGCTGTTGTAGGAAGCTGCCAAGGCAGGATGATTTGGAGGAAGATTTTTTCGGCGAATATCAAATGCTCGTTTGACATATGAAAGTGCTGTCAAGTACTCGCCCATGTTTTTATACACTTGTCCAATGTTGTTGTAAGAAGTAGCCAAGTCAGGATGATTTGAAGGAAGAGCTTTTTTCTTAATTTCTAGTGCTCGTTCGTGTGATGAAAGTGCTTTAGAATATTCGCCCATGTTATAATACACATTACCGATGTTGCTGTAGGAATCAGCCAAGTCGGGATGGTTCGGACGGTGAGTTTTTTGGCGGAGATCGAGTGCTTGTTCGTGCGATGAAAGTGCTTTAGAATACTCACCAATGTTATAATACACATTACCGATGTTGTTGTACGAAGCAGCCATGTCAGGATGGTTCGGACGGAGAGTCTTTTGGCGGAGATCGAGTGCTCGTTCGTGCGATGAAAGAGCTTTAGAATACTCACCAAGGTTGTTATAAACATTACCGATGTTGTTATATGAAGCAGCCAAATCAGGATGATTTGGAGAGAGACTTTTTTGGCGGATCTCGAGTGCTTGTTCGTACAATGAAAGTACTTTCGAGTATTCGCCTATATTATAATACACCAAGCCGATGTTGTTGTAACAAGCAGCCAAGTCAGGATGATTTGGAGGGAGAGTGTCTTTGGAAATATCAAGTGCTTGTTCGTAAAATGAAAGTGCTTTCGAATACTCGCCGATGTTATAATACACTAAACCAATGTTGCTGTAGGAAGTAGCCAAGTCAGGATGTTTAGAAGGGAGATTCTTTTGGCGGATATCGAGTGCGTGTTTGTAAAAAGAAAGGGCTTTCAAATACTCGCCTACGTTATAATACACCAAGCCGATGTTGCTGTAGGAAGCAGCCAAGTCAAGATGGTTTGGAGAAAGAGTTTTTGTCTTGATTTCCAGTGCTTGTTCGTGCGATGAAAATGCTTTCGAGTACTCACCCATGTTATAATACACATTACCAATGTTGTTGTAGGAAGAAGCCAAGTCGGCATGGTTTGAAGGGTGAGTTTTTTTTGAGATATCGAGTGCCTGTTCGTAAAATAAAAGTGCTTTCGAATATTCACCGATGTTGTCATAAACCCAACCAAGTTGATGACAGTAATCCGCTCGATCTTCGTCGGAAGATGCCTTTTCGAGGAGGAGTTGATAAAGTTGTCCTGCTTTTGCAGACTCTCCCACTTTTATGAGTATATGACCTAGTCGAGGCCATCCCGATGTCCAACGAAGCTCATTGCGCATGTGTGCCGCTAGTTTGTTTAAATCATTGTCTTGGTTACCCGTAAAGGTAAGATTAACTTGCCATAGGCGATCAGTATGTTTGTCTTTCACCCGTTCAATTCTATCGATGCGAAAAATTGTGTGTGTTGAAAAAAGAACCTCTTCCTCTTGACCTTTATAGTAGCCGATATTTTTGACGTTAACAAAAGGGGTCGACGATAGTGCACAAAGTGTTGGATCGATGGTCATAACAAAGAGTATACCAACCCCATTAGGATTGAGTGCTGCAGGACGTGCAAATTTTTTCAGGGAAACATTGCGATTGCGGCTTGTTGAAAGGAAATTGTTAAAAGACATAAGTCCTCCTTTTGTTCGTTTCATTTTTTCAAAATCTTGGATAGATAAGCCCTGTCCTCGAAATACTTGAAATGGAGTTGTCACTATTGTCTTCGTAGATTGTTGTTCGCGATATAATTTTTCAATATGTTGATGTAGGTGTCGAATGAAGAAACCCATTTGGAGTATAATATCGACATCAAGTACTCGCAAACCTCGATTAAGCATCGAGTAGATGAAATATGGCGTGGTGTACCACCAAATAGGTGAATGATGATGATATTCTTGTTCGATTTTTTTAATCTCGTCTTCAGCAATATCATTTTGAAGACGACAGTAATCAACGAGTTCTTTGATGGATTTAGTGTCATCATCATCTATTTCCAAGAGAACTTCTTTAAACAATTGTGTATACATAAACAACGGATCAATGCCACGAAAACTAATCGAGATCATAGCTTGATCACATCGTTCACGATCGATTTGTATGGCTTTACAAATTGGCTCGATATCAGTGTAAACACCCTTCACTTTAGATATTGTTTTAGCCCATTCTTCGTGAAGCAGTTGATTGCCACAAAATACATAAATAGAATCCAATTGTGGCAATGTATGAATTTCTGGTACAATATATTGTCCCAATGAACCAGAAACAATCATAAATACTTTTTCTTTTTTAATTTCACTGAGAACATTAACACACTCTTGAGAATCAGTAAATGTCGTGATTGATGCCACAATATGCCGTAGATGTTTTAAGGAATTTTTAAAATCTTTCTTCGACTCATCAATATTAGCATCGAGCCAGATGAGAAGAAAATTTTGTAGAATACGACGAACAGAATGAGGCAGCACGGCAGTGCTATTAGTGGTAATTGCTGCTGGTCCACTAGTAGCAGGCAATGGTGACGGTAATGATTTCTTGTATTTATTTTTAGTGGATACGGAGGATGAGTGACCATTAGTGGTTATTGTCGAGTTTTTGTTACCCATGGTGGATGAATGATGTACGGATGAATGGATGCAACAAGTACAAGTTTGTCTCTCTCTCTCTATATATATTGTCGTTTCTAATGTTGTTGATACTTTTTTTAATCGGATACTATTGATGAGTATGTGTTTCGTTTGTCACTGTAAGGACTTCTTTTGGTTTATTCGTTTGAAAAATACTGACGAAATGAGGACGACGAAATCTTAGCGTGTCAAGGAACGAAGAAAGAGAATGAAAATAAATGAATGAATAATTGTATCGTCATCTAATTAGAGGAAAAAACGAAAAGTCATGAATGCAATGAATGAATCTCGTTCTTGCTTTCCAAGTTGTTTCCAACATAATAGTCGATATATACATACAGCAAGCATTTATAGGAGAAAGCAGAGATTACATCACGCACGTGTTTTATCTGTTTGATACGTTCGAATCAACGCAATTCAAAAGCAAAATGTGGAAAAAAAATATTACTCATTGAGCGATTGATTGTATCGTAGGATATTGTGCAATATACGACTGACTCATTGACCCTGTTTAAATTAGTAATAGACAAAATTATTTTTTTTCGTACATACTTTATCTATCTTATATTATAATTTCGACAGAAATAGATAGATCTGAACGCAAAGATAATATACACATCTATATATATATATAGTAAATAGATATCAAAAGTTAATAAGTAGAAAAAAAAATTGTTTAATCATTGGCTGTCTCAAAGTCTTGTTTTCGATAATCTTTTTATTATTATTTGATGATGATGAAAGTTGATATCTGTATTAATGTAAAATTGTAAATATTTAATAATAATGAAATCAGTTACGATAAATTTTGTTGATTATTTAAATATTGTTGAAATTGCGATTATTTTCTTTCATATTGCAAATAATGTGAACTATATATAGTCAATCATTTAACTCATTAATAAAAAAAATACACTGAAGACGAAGATGATTATATTCACCGTAATTTAGCAACAGTTTATACATCAATTGAAATGATTCTTTCTCTTCCTCGATTATCTTTACGCATAATTCATATATTTTAATTCTTGTAAATTATTTGGTGTTCAATAAAAACAAAATTCATCTGAACAATAGAACACTAATAATCATAATAATAATAGTGTTATTGATTCAATATCTAATGATATTGTTGACACTTCAACACAAACTATAAATATTTCTCAGCTTATAGTTACATCGATGATGAATTCAGCATTAATTGGAATAAATGGGCTAAATCCACCGATAACTTCTTGGCTTGGACAAGTTATTGATAAAGAACATTGTTAAGTTAAAAAGCTAAACAAATGTTTTAATGTCTTACTAGAAACAAAATTCTATCGAGTTCGTGTTAAACCATAGAAACCACCAATATCTTCTTCACCAAACTGGTTCACTCATATCTTGTTTATCTATTTACCAAATTAGGTGCTATTTACCTGTCCTATTAGTATGTTATTCTCCCTTTCTGTATATATATCACTAGTCATGATTTATTCGTTACGTTAACGTATATCACTAATTTCATGTAATTAACAACAACAGCTACACCGCGTTTCATATTTTAATCCCATAGGAGTTGCACTACTAGTTTTTTCCGTTTCTTTTTTGATAATGCGTTGTACTGAGCGAAGAAGATCAGTTATGTATAATTAAACAACGAGTAAACGAAACAGAAAAATAAATGATTGATTAGATGGTAAATGATCAAAAATAGTTTCAATATTATGAAAAAAACCAATCCGAGAGACTCATTCTAGCACGTGTTAGATAGTTTAATATTCTTGGAATAATTCAGATTGCTAAATAATATAAGTAATAACAGAGGATTTATTTTTCATTTCTTATGAATCTCTATCAAATATCTACCAACTTTTACAACTCATACATTAAAAATAATAAGTAACAGAACGCTACGAAATGTGTAGAAAAATTTTGCTTATTAAGAAAGCATACTTATATTTCCACAATTCTTTGTCAACGTAAAAATGAGAAAAAACCGATCTACATTTATTTTTTTTTTGATGAAATAATTTTTGATTTCTGTTTATTGAGTTTGATTATTTCCAGCTAAAAATGTAACCTATAACTTGTTTATTATTACAATACTACATACATTATCCAACTGAAAGCACCGCATTATAAAAATATGAACTATATTGTGAATATCATATGAAATGTTGTATTTGCCAGTGTTGTACTCCTATTTTCAAGAAGAGAATTTTGTATACTAATACATGCGTATAGTACGTTTTTTTGATAGAGAATTAGAATAGCCTCGTTTTGAGATTCTAAACGACAACGAAAATCTTCTTTTACGTACCATTCAATAGAAGACCTTCCATATATTATTTGTGGCGAAGAAAATTGATTTTGTCGTAGTTTAATAAGTGAATTGCGTCTTATGATGTTTAGGTCCCTGTGATGCATATATGCGAGTGTCAGCAGTAGAAATGCAATAAAAACTAATACGCAATGCATAAGTGCTTCACTGAAAATCAGGCATGCATATATGTTAGACTAAATCACAAAAGAGAGAAAGACAATAGAATGGCAGGATTGCATCATTGTTCTAATTATGCATTGTTAAACTATCTATTTGAATTTTTTTTCCGCATCTCTTACTCTCTCTCTCTCTTTTGTAGATATTGGTGGTAAAGCAACTAATGATTGATTACATTCCTACATATTTTGAAAAACTTTCAAACAAACTTTGGCTCGATGTGTTCGACTATTTGGACATTCGTCACGTCTATCAAACCTTTTTCGGACTCAATAGATAAATCGACGAAATTTTACGATCACTCAATGGTGTCTCTCTTAGTTTGTTGCCGTCCGATGATGCCAATGATCCATCGGTAGAATTTTTTGCATCTCGTATCTATCGATTGATGGTAGTCGATGGTCGTCTTAATCAGATTGATCTTAGTCGCTTTTTGAATATTGGTTCATTGACAATTCACTGTCCATCCAGTATTCAATTGACACAGATTTGACCTGAACTATTTTCACTGTGAATAGTTTACGTGTAACTTCTGTTTCATTATCATCTATTAATATTTATTTTCATCAACTCAACTATCTTATTTTACAAGCTGATGAAGAGACAATTAATACAATGATTGATTCATTACTCATCCCTATTTCGAATTTTTCAACGATTGTATCTTAAAGGTATGCGGAAGCTGGTGTCATCAATTAACTTCAGTCACGTGCCTCATATTCTTGATCGACGTGTGCCTGAACTTCGTCGTTTCGATTGTCTCTCACATGTCTACAAGAAAAATATCAAGATTGATGCTATTCGTCAACTTCATCCTTGCTTCATAGGCATTAAGTATCAACCTGATAAAAATAATCCGGACAATTTCGTCTTAACCACTAAAGTCGATCATAAATAGACTTAAATTAGATTATAATGAAAATAATTTATATTTGTTGTTTGTTATTTCTCTTAAAAATACAAATAAAATGATGACGATTTTCAGATAATTCAGGTTAAATAAAATTTTTCTATTTTTGACCTCGAATGTTACAGACATGGAAGTTTCCATGAGTCTGTGAACATTAGATCTCAGAAATATTTGCTGTAAACTAACGATATGAAGGTCACGCAAACTGGCAAAAATAATGAGAACAATCAAACATTCTAAATCGAAACTGTATGATTCACTGTGTTTTATGGGTAAAATACATATTTCAAGTAAGAATTTGTCATTGAATATCACGAAAAGTAAATTCATTGCGAACGAAATATTTTCATTCACTGGAACAGATTCGACATTATTTTACAAGTCTTCAAAATTATAAATTTCAAAAAAGTTTTAAAAAGATTTTAAACTCTCTTTAAAGGGTGTAAATGAATGGAAGATCAACATCCACACCCATAAATTTTTTTGATATTAAATACTGCGAGGATTCGAATATGGTGAAAAAAAGACATTATTGCACCTGGTTCTTGACAGTGCGACTTCCCTTTCTCTGCAACAATAAAATATACATTCGTGAAATTTTCTCAGAAATTGTGCGAATATTTATTCTACAAAATCCACATAATTAAAAATTGCCGAAAATTCTCTACATTTATTTGACAAAATATCCTTTTTTCCGTTAGTTTTCTGCTCGACTTCGGATATTTGTATGAAAAGCAATATTCGAAACATATTTAAAAAACAAAAATTACTCAACCATTTATAAACGATAAATGAGCAAAAGAGAAAAAAAAAGACGAAAAACATTGATTTGATTTTTTTTATACATGTTGTATTCTATAACAAGAGAGACTTATTTCATACGTATTAATTATACCTGACATCTAGTGATCGTGATCAGTATTCGTTGGTTAAATCTTGTGTATAAGGTTTTGATTTGATTTTGTATCGATCGATTACGTCCATTTACTTGCTCAAATAATCAATATTTGCAACTATTATGCTAATCAACAAGATATTGATTAATTTGTTGAGAATCAAATTTTATGTAAACTATTAGTTAGATTTTTCTTTCGTAGATTTTATTAGTCAGGTTTATATTGAATCAATAAAATCAATTAACTTTCTATTTATGTTTAGATTTAAAAAAACATAGCAACCATGAAAAATTTCAATTAGCAAAGGAATATATATGTAAAAATTATGAAAATTTTGCAAAATTTTACTATTTATACTTATTTAAAACATAAAAATAATAACAAAGAATAACCTTGACATTATATCTATGTTTAAACATCAATATTATTGTATTCTATGCTAAGTGAGTAATTAGAAAATTCAGTCATTTAATTTTTTTCTCTAATAAATCTGACACGTATTATAAGCAATAATATTGCTACTATTATTTAATATTGTTAGTTTATAAATGTTATACAATGACCCTGAAAAGTATTTATTTGAATTGTGTGAATTATATTTTTCAAAAATTTTGACACTAAGAATAAATTAGTTTTTTAGATATTTACGATTGAATTAGTAACGATTATTATGCGAAGTAAGCATGAATGTTTGTCTTAAATTCTAATTTTCGTAGACTTGGTAATTTTCATAAGAACTCGGAAATTAGACGAGCATATTAGTATCGCTATATAGATCATTAATTTTAAGAAAAAAATCATTAACATCCATAGAAATGTGTAGGATAGGATAACCCTGAACATCTCTAATATTCTATTGGCAAAAGAACAATGTTTTTCTTTTTTTGCATTCTTTCTGAAACATACTTCTCATTTTGATTTTAACCAATGTTATTGCGATGCAAAAGAAGAACGTTAAATAATTATTCTAATATGAATAGGTTGGAATTTATAATATGTTCCTTATTCGTATTATATTCTTCTTAGGTGGATATGTATATAGGAAATTTTATTGATTAAGGGTCTTGTTTTTTTTTTTTGCTCTCGCTCTGCTCTTCGTTGTATAAGACATTATAATAGATTTTTTATGTAATGTTATATATATACACTCATGAGCAAAAATTTGTTCTCACTCTCCCCTCCTCTCATTCTTTTCGTATCGAACTTCTTTGATCTCAAGTGAATGTAAGTTACAAGAATGGCATAAACATTGTATTTTAGTATAATGTATGATTGATTACGATATGCTTCGATGACGAATGTACGTCATTCAATATGGTTGGCTAACACTAAAAATAAGTTGATTAATAGAACGTGTCGTTACTGCGTTATCTCTTTCTTTTTGATATTTTCTGAATGTTTTACTTTATCTATATTTGTATAATAGACTATATCGCATTCTCGGAAAAGTTTCCAGTTGACGACGAAGAAAGTTAGCAGATACAAAAAAAAAACCGGAGATAATCCAATGGTGAAATTTTCTGTCAACTAACTCATTTGTAGTGTTCTTCAATTGTATTCACTTGAGACCAAAGTAGTTCTATACGAAAAGAAAGAGAAGAGAGGGACGAAAGACTTTTGCCTAGAGGTGTCAATATTCGCTTTTTTTTATATTTAAAGATAATGAATCAAACAAACAATGTTCCATTAGTTTCTGATGGAGAACTTTATCCAGCTCTTATTCAATGTTTTTTTATAATTAGTGCTGGTTATATAGCTGGCCAATTGAATCTTTTAACAAATGCTCATGCTATTGGTCTTTCACGTTATATAAGTAATTTTGCTTTACCTGCTATTATATTTAAAAATCTTGTTAATGTACAATTTCAAAGTGTTTCATGGCAATTTCTTACATCTGTATTTATTGGTAAAACTATAATATTTTTTTTAACAATGATTTTAACATTCATAGTTGAACGTCCAAGAAATTTTGCTAGTATGGGACAATATGCTATAATGGCAACACAAAGTAATGATTTTCCATTAATATATCCAATAATTGAATCAATTTATAAAGAAACTCATCCTGATTTTGGTCGATATGTTTATTTAATAGCACCTATACAACTTGTTATACTTAATCCTATAGGATTTTTTTTAATTGAAATACAAAAACGTCTTGATGATCAACGTAAACATCGAAATAAAAGTTGGAATAAATTTCAATTAATATCAATAGTTTTTCGTAATATAAGTCGTAATCCAATTGTTATATGTACAGTACTTGGTGTTATATTTAATCAAATATTTAAACAACATTTACCATATACTATAGAATATATTATAACACCAATAGCACAATCATTTACTGGAACAGCATTATTTTATCTTGGTTTAACAATGGTTGGAAAATTAAATCGTTTACATGCACATCTTGTTATAATTGTTTTTTTTCTTAGTATGATGAAATCAATTATGCTTCCATTAATTTTACGTCAAATTGTTTTTTTTCTTGTTAAATCAAGTAATGATAAATTAAATAATACAATAGATTATTCAAATTTAGGATTTTTATATGGAACAGCACCAACAGCACCATCAGTTGTATTTTATGTACCTGAAACAAATTTACCATTACAAGCTATTGCATCAACTGGACTTGTTGTTTCAACTTTACTTGCAGGACCTATTATACTTGTTTCAGCTAAAATGATTAATTTACATACACTTGATACTGAAGTAAGAGAATCATATGAAATATTATTAACAAAAACAACATATGATGTTAGTATAATATCATTATCTTGTACAATTATTGTTCTTATTGGATTTTGTTTACGACATCGATGGTTAAAAATATCATTTATACATAAATATACATTTATTTTTGTTGGTCTTCAAATGATATTAGCTATTTGGACAATAGTTATACATCATGTTAAACATACATTATTATCAACAACATCAACATTACTTGATATAGGTAAATAGTATAAAGAAAAATTAATTAACATATCTTGTTGTTTATAAGATAAAACTTTTCATAAGAATATGTTTCATTTGAATATACTTTTGGCTTGTTCTTTGATCGATAATAGTGCAAACACACGTGCAACATGAAAAATTTACCTTTTTTTTTTTCATATCTTCTTTTTCTTACGCAAAACACATCGCTTCTTTCATATTACTATTGTTGCTAGTAAGATGTTCATCGAAAATAAAGATAACTATCGTTATTGCTCGTCTGAAAAAATAAAGATTAGTCAATTGAAATAGAAAATGAAGTTCTCGAGGGTTAATGCACTAGTGGCAATGATTCACTTTCAAATGACGTTGATCATTGTATATTTTCAAACTCAACAAAATATCGAATCGGTTTGTAAATGTTTACAGCAAATTATTTGAAATGACATTTCATGAAAAAACTCCGTCTTTATTCTTGTTTAATTGTATTAAAAATAAACTTTGAATAACTTATTTGTTTTTCACGACGTCACTACTATGACAGGAAAGCCTTAGGATATCGTTCTCTTCCGGGATTTCTGAAGAATAATTCATTACAAAATTTTGAAATTTTCAGGACAGGTAGGTCTTGAAGAGTAGAGCAAAACGTGTCATAGACTCAACGTTTCTGGATACTATCTTCTATGACATACTGGAACCACAAATGGCTTCTCTGTTTCTCCGAGATGCTTTTTTCAATCAAACTGAAAATATTTTTACAGGCATTAGACACTGTTTGGATAGGTTTTTTTTAAATTTTTTGTTCTTCGAATAAAAAAGACATAATATCAAACTGCATCCTGAAAAGACTCATGTGTTTTTTTGTTTAAAAAGAGCTACCAAACCCGTAAATAAATACTACTTCAGACTATACAATGGTCACGAAAGGGTGGAAGAACACTCTTAGCAGTAGTTTAATTCTTAAACGATTGTCTATCCTCTGTTCTCCATTCTACTACTGTATATCGATAAGTGTTCTTTGCCTGACAAAATCTCAAGGGGGAAAAAGCGGATCCTGGTGGATCCTGGGATCCATCAGGATCCATTAGGATCCGCTAGGATCCATAGGATCCACCAGGATCCATCAGGATCCAGTAGGATCCATCAGGATCCATTAGGATCCATTAGGATCCACTAGAATCCATTAGAACTCATTATCATTTATGAAGATAGATTAATGTTCTGAATAGCCACAAAAGCAAGGAAATCAACCAGATTCATAAAATAAGGATGCATAATTCAAAATATGTTCTGGATGAATCAATGGGAGCACCATGTGCTATTTATACAACTATGACTAGTCTGCTTTACAAATGAAAAACGGACCTTGAGACATCCCTGAATCTACTGGACTTCATCCGAAGCCATTAGAATACATGGAAACAAAGTAAGTAGACGAAGAATTGGCCCTAGAATTTTTGAAAACAAAGAAAAAAGAAATCTCGGAGATTGAGAGCCTGGTGGGCCCCGATGAACTTTTGAGTATCTGAATGAGTTCTGCGGTTTATACGGTAGAATAAGATCCATCAAGATTTAGGTGTTCCTGATTGGTTTCAGATTATTATGATGCTTATTAATTTCTGCTGTATTCTTCTGGATTTCAAAAGATTGTACTAGATAGTGTTGAATTTTTGCTAGAGAAAAGCTCAAGTCTTTTTGAGCTAGATTTCTGACATAAGCAGCAACAGCGCTGCACAGGTTCATCATTTTTTCCGGGGAAAATGCGAAAAACGGAAAAAAGTGTGTACCCATAAAATTTTAAGATGCCGACAGAATTTTAATTGAGATTCAATCAAGATCGTAACAGTTTATTGCTATTTCCCAATCATATATCGTCGAAGAAGCTGCTAAATCTTGAGAAAGCCGTGTAGTCACGGAATTTCAAGACCTCGACAAGGTTCATAACAGGATTCTATCAGTATCCTGAGCAGTTTACCAATGCAATTAAAACAAGAAATATGTTAATAGAGAGTCAAATCCTCAGAAAAACGTGTAGGCACGAAATAAACACGATTCTGTTATGATTAGAACAAAATCTTAGAGAAATTCTGAGTCATTTTGTATTGACTTTATGTCAAGCTTTTCTCAGAATTTCAATGGCTTCTAATTGGAAAATATTTTCTGATTGCATCTCGCAGAACTCCACTTCGATTCTGTAAGGATGATATCCGATGGATTGTCAAAATTTTTCCAGGATTCTCTAAGCAGAAAAGAGAAATGAACGCACATTATTGATTTCTATATGTTTAGTTAAAAAACTGATTAGTTCACCGCAGTAGACTGTACCATGCTATTTAATTTAACTCAAACCTTCTCTATCTCGAATTTCCTCTGAACTATTAACTTGTATTTGAACTTTATGCAAACATAAGTTATTTGAACAAAAATTCAATATAAACTTAATCTATTGATTACTTATCATAAAATTCTAGTATGACTGGTTGATTTCAATTTGAATAAAAAGATATTTTTCTGATTAGCACGAATAAATAAAATCCAGTACAAGTTTTATTGAAGTACTCGTCCTTTACTAAAAGTTTTTTTTTGAGAAAAAGTTAGTGCAACAGTTAAACTGATATTAAAATCTCCATTTTAATGAGTTTGCAAGTTTTATATGAAAATAAAATTCAAGAAATAACTGAGTTCCATGCTGTAAATGTCATGCAGTATTGAAGATAAATATTAAAAATCTTTGACGAGAAATCTTCAAAAATTCTGTCAGATTTCTTCCATTCACTGACACATAGATACAAAGGAATATTAGAATGAAATTCAGGTACCTTCTTGATCTTCTATATTCCGGTCAGAACCGGAACAAAACACATTGCAAATTCTTCATTGTCATTTTAGTATAGTTACTATTAAAATTTTATTAAACAAGCACAATTTAAGTTTTTGAGATTCAAAGATTCAAAAATATTCGAAGAATCTTAAATAGGAACTGTTAAGGATTTTGGTGAAAACATTTCATAATTTTACTCAAAATCCTGAACCAGATCAGTCATAGATCTTGTTACAATCCTCAAGATCAAGCTTTAGTAAACTCTAAATGAAAATGGTAAAGATCTTCGTCTGACCTTGATATGCTTTCAGAAAGATCCTGGCCATCCTTGACCTTCTCTAGGAAGGATCCGAAATGCTTGTCTTTGAAGAAACCCTAAGACAACCCTGGAAATGTTCAGAAAAGATATTCGTAAGAAGAATGCTTAAGAAAATTAAATAGAATCGTGATTGAATCTTAGCAGAATTTACTACCTGAGGATTTTCATTGCTCTTCTATTGATTCCTTGTAGGATCTTTGCCTTATTTAACTGTAAGCCAGGAGAGGACCATGACGCAGAGATCCCAAACGAATTCTGTTAAAACTATAATCGAATCTAAGCGATATTCTTTCTGTAATCCCTATCAAGGTTTTGAATAAGATCAAGGGTGAATCCTAGTACGGTCCATCATGTTAAAATAATAAAGAAATCTGAGTGGCAACTTGAAAAGATCCTGAGAAGAATATTTTTTTCACAATGAAATATCCTGCAAACCAGTATTATTAAAATTGGAAACGGAATTCTGAATAAAATATGGCATGAATCTTCAGATTCAGGAGCCCAAAATGTTCTTTCACACTTTCTCAAGGAAAAACAGGATTACGATTAAAGTAGAGGGTTGCTCTAAGTTCTGACATCCTTAGTTTGACGGAGAAAAGCGGATTCTAGAGTCCTAAGAGATTTTAGAATATATTTCTAGAAGTGTGCCAAAAGCGGTCACAGATTACCGCCATTGGCTATAATTCAACACAATCCATTACAATTTATCAGAGATAACTAGAATGCAATAGAAATCATCATGTATTACAATAATATTAAACCGATCGAGGAAGCGTAAATCTTGATGGATCAAAAAAATGCGCAGAATCCATGATGATATGCCAAAATTTAGACATAATCATCTCGGTATCCTGGATCTTTTTTTCTCTTTACTTAGTTACAAATTCCGAAGTCACTATTCCCTTTTCTCACTTAATTTATTTGGACCTTAAAGAATTCTCATATCCATTAAGATCAACTTTTCCATCCTCGTTTCTGTACGCTTGAAATAATTTATTCTACAATTCACCAGGTTCCGTCAGGATTCACTATGATCCATCAGGATCCAATAGAATCCATCAGGATCCACCAGGATCCAATAGAATCCATCAGGATCCACCAGGATCCAATAGGATCCACCAGGATCCACAGGATCCACCAGGATCCACAGGATCCATCAGGATCCACAGGATCCACCAGGATCCACAGGATCCAGTAGGATCCAATAGGATCCACCAGGATCCAGTAGGATCCAATAGGATCCACCAGGATCCACAGGAGCCACCAGGATCCGAGGATCCAGGATCCGCTTTTTCCCCCTTGCAAAATCTACTTTCGGTTTACTCTAGTGGTAGTGCAAAAGAAAGAAACTAAACTCGATTGCCATCATTATTTTGTTTTTTAGGTAGTATTTTAATAGCATTAACTACCCGAACATGGGCAACAAGTCTATCAATAGCTTTAATGATAACAATTTGTTATTCAAATCAATTAGCTCGTCGATGTTATTGGATATATCATATATTTGGATGGGCTGTTCCATTATGTATATCATTAATAATTTATTTTTTTTCATCAATTGATCGATCAAAAGAAATTTCAACATTAGAAATAGAAAAATTTGGCAAAATTCAAATTATTCTTTCAACAGTTTTACTTATATTATGTATTTTAATTAATATAACAAGTCTACTTCGTATAGCTCGTCGAACATATCGATTAAAACATGATTCAATTGAAAATAGATCTCATAATAATATTAATCATTCAAATTCTGGTATCAATGAAATTCGACCATTAATGGATGATGATGACGAACAAGTAGAAATACAGCCTATTCCTATAGGTAATTTATTTTTTTTTTGTTCGAATTTATATTCTTTTAAAAATTTTCCTATGAAAATTTTAGAAATCAAACCATTTGAAGCTGATACACAATTATTTCGTCATGCAATACTTGTTGCTTTATTAACTATTGATGCTATTATTGTAAGTCGTGTTTTCTTGAAAATATTACAAATAAAAAAAAAAATCGACAATGAATTCTTTTTTTTATATTATAGTGTGTATCAGTTTTATTATGGTTAATATTAGCACATGATCGTAATGGAATTTATTATGAATTACTATTTTTGGATACAGTTTTATTGCATGGTCAAGTAATATTATTTAGTTAGTTTTGTTTTTTTCTTTTTGCAAATTTTGTTTTTCTCTTTAGGGTATTATAACATTTCTTGTCTTTGCATTAGATGCTGATTTACTTGTACCAATTACACAAAAGTAAAATATAAATAAGAGGAAAAACAAACAAAAAACAAAAAGAATTCTTTTTTCTTTTTTGATTATATTTACTAGAATTATTAAATTATTTCGTCGTTTTGGATTTAATATAAATTGTTGTCGAGATGATAACAATAATAGATCAATAGAAAATGATAATTCATTAGATTTTGAATGTAAAATTCGACCGGATTTTATTCATCATTCAAAGTAAGAATGATTTTATAAAAAAATTTTTTTATTAACTATAATTTTTAACAAAAAACAGTTTTCTAATGAAATCATCATGTATGTATTTTCCATTATGTTGAATATTGATCTTTTTTTTTCTTTGTTTATGTAATTATGCTTATGAGTCTGTTGTAATTTTATTGTACATGTAAACTATGTTTGATTTTTTTATTTATGCGAGTTTTAATGGTCAAGGAAAATCTAAGCAATAGAAACTTTCATAATTTGTGAAATATATTGTTCGTCGTGAATTAGATGCTGTTTTTGATTTGTCTGAAAGATTCTTTAAGAAGAAAAACCATCATTTCTCCTGGTTTTATTTGTTCTATTATTCACTATTGAAATTCGGATTATTTTTCGGCCACTTAAGGGAATCTCTTTCCGAGATTTCTGAAGAACGGCTCATCAGAAATATTTGAAACTTTCAAGTTAGATAGATCTCGATGACTAGAGCAAAAGTTGTCATAGACTCAAAATTCACAAATACTTCCTACTAGGAAATATCTAGGTTGGAAAGGCTAAAAATTGTTTCACTTTCTCAGCTGCAATACGTTTGATAGAACTGAAATTTTTTCACTGTTTAGAGTGCCTTCCATTCGAATAAAAACATCAAAATACTGGGAGTGTCTCCAAAAATCAAAAATCTAATATTTTTTAAAATAAAAAAGAATGTCGACACCACAAAACAGTGTTCAGTACCTATAAAAAAAGTTTTAACTCGATCAAATATAGTTCTCGGAGAAATAGACGCGATTCTGCACTTATTTTTTGTATGGAAATTGATTTCGAGGAAAATGGAAAAAAAACGAATTTTCTTGTATTCATTAGGACTTTTTTCTCCAACTAAAGTGATTGAAAACTGGTCATGTTAAGCAGTATTACAGATCCATAACTCACGCTTTAAGCACCTTAATAGATTGTCATTAGGAGAATTTCGTATATAGAAAAAATAATCGCAGCGGGAGTTTTTCTACTAGGGATTTCGATAGTTGAGTTTAATAAAAGTATTAACT
Source organism: Rotaria sordida (assembly GCA_905250125.1). Lineage (NCBI taxonomy): Eukaryota > Metazoa > Rotifera > Eurotatoria > Philodinida > Philodinidae > Rotaria > Rotaria sordida. Next base: position 71,528 of record CAJNOL010000833.1, read on the forward strand.
AACAACGAGAAATCCTCATGTGATAGAAGAAACTTCAAAGCTATATCAAAAATCGAAAAAGTTTTGATTTTAACATTCGAAAAGGAGATTCTCTCAACAACAGTTGGTTAGAGTCAGAAGCAATTAGTTAGAATCAAACTTTTTCGCTCTTTCCGAATATATGTTCAGAATTGCCTTCAAGCGTAAGATTAAACAACTATTATCAGGTTGTTTCAAAAAGTCCAAAATAATGATTGTACAGGATACTATTTTAGTTAATTTTATAATTCGATTGAAACCTATCAAATTCAAAATGCGAAACAATTTTTAATGGCTTTGTTTGCTAGAGCAAAATTTGTTCTGCAAAGTGCACTATTTACTTTTGCATTTTTCAAAACAGTGATACTTTTCTTACCAATGCCAGTTTCCATAGAAACTAGCTTTTTAGTGGAAACGCATAGATGAGATTTCACCTGTTATAATTAATAATCTCATTCAGTGTTCTACAATAGTGTTGAATTGAAGTTGTTCCAAAGACATAATTTCGAACTTTTTCACAAAATTTATTGATTGTTGTTAATACCGGTTGAGTATATATGAAAAAAAAATATACCTGAAATACCCTTACCATATAAGATAAAGCTAAAGTTAACAGAGTTTTTGAAACTCTGAAGTATTTTTGTTCTATGATTTACTTTTGAATCAACTAATTAACATTTTTGTTGGAAAAGTTGTCTTCAAAAAGTACAATAATATTACGATTAATTCTTTTGCATGTGATTAAACTCTCTGTTTAACTTTAAAAAAAAAAGCAAAAAAAAAAAAAGAAAAGAAAGTAAATATATTTCTATTTAGCATGAATTCTCCTACGGAAACAATCTTCAATGGAAATCAATTTTGTCAATGGCTTATTACAAATGGTTATGTTGAAAATGAATATATGGCTCAAAATTATTTTCAACAATTAATAGATCATAAACAAATTACCTGTATAAATCAAAAACAAAATGATCAAGAACATGATCCATTATCAAATTGGTATGCTTTTTCGAAATAGAAGAAGTAACTCAATGTAAACATGTGTATGTCATAGTTTGTTTTTTGAATACAAACCGGTGAAAGTTTGTTTGTTTTTTTCTAATATTCAGTGTCTTTTGCACATAATCATGCTTCCTTTCTTTTTCCTGTTCTGTGCCTAAATAATATATTCTTATGAAGCGCGAAGAAATTATTATTTAATTTTATCTTTTTGTTTTTGTTTCTATTGTTGTGTGATGAATGATCGATATTTGTGTAATACAATATTAACGCGTATATATTGTTGTCAATTATCAGTTGAACCTCTAAACCAGCGCTTTGTTGAACCTATTTTTCAAGTAAATATTCATATATAAAAATTCCCAATAAAATTTTTCAATAGGCTTATATAAAAAAACCGAATTTAAAAGTTATTCATTGTCTATCAAATAAATGTGATAATTGTTTAAATGAATATTTTGAAAAAACTCTTCAATTAACTTATAATCAACGTTTTCAAAATCATAAAGATACATTAGAAGTAGGTCGACCAAATGCTGTTGTAACATCACCAAATATAACTATAAATGATGATCGAATGATGTATATGCAAGATGATGCTATAAAAAAATTACAAAATGATAAAAAAGAAATTCGAAAACGATATGCACTTATGCAAATGAATGATAGTGTTTTTATTCTTGGTGGTTATATTGTTGATATTAAAACAGGACAAAAAAAAATACCTAAATATGATTATATGTAAGTAAGATACATACAATACAAGATTTCTTTAGATTTAATCACTGATTTTTCTATTTTGATATAAACCTGACTTTTGATGAACGGTTTGTGTTAAAAGTACACTCAGTGTCTATACTATATCCACAAAAAAAAACACATTACTTCTAAATATTGAGTCATAGTGAGTGTCTTCTACGAATACGACTTTTCGCAATCGGATTTGGATAGCTGCACCCGATATCCAATCGGAGTTAATCGACATCCGGCAGATACTTTCACACTACGATTTTCAAACTTTTATTGTACATGAAAACTTATACTTTTTAATTTCTTCCATAAACAGCAACAAATACAAGAGATTATCTCAAATTCTACAAAAAAGCAAGTGATTCAGGATTCACTTGATGTCTTTCTGGTTCTAAAATCGGATTGATTACGTTAAACATACGTTAACTTGTTGCTGATAATGCTAGAATGGGCTATAGTATTGATGCTAAATGTCATAATTGTGGATGCATACATTCATAGTTTTTCTATCACGATAATATATCTTCACCTTTTTGATAATTCATTTTCCTCTCGATGTATTCAGTTCACCATTTGTAGATGGATTTTCATTAAGAACGAATTCTTTTAATAAAACAATATCGCTTTGCATTTCTGTGACCTGTTCTCAAGTGCAATAAAATACTCAGATTTTCACTCCTATGCTTTTATATAAAGCATTAGATGAACAACGTAAAAATTTTTTGAAATGTCAACATTTCATTAATTGTTGGGTAAGATCCGAGTATGAAACCATACTCGGGACTCGAACCGGCAGTTCTTTCATGGCCAGGACCTGACCCAGTTGCAGGATATTAGTCATAGTAGAATTGGATATATAACAATCTTAGCTAGTCAACTTTTGATGGACGATCTTTTAAACTGAGATTTTTAACAGAATTGTTCTCAAGACCTGTGCCCATATAAATACAAAGAGAAGAATACGAGCAACATTTTGGTAATTAAAACTTCTTGAAAGCAAATTATCTATAATATAGTCTGCCTATTTTATGACACACAACTTACAATGTCCATGTAAATTCGTTATCATTGCTCAAATATAAGTAATTTCTCTTTTCAAAATATTTTGAAAGAAAAATTACTTATATTAAAACAATAATAAAGGGTTTACATGAACATTGAGTGTTGTATGTCATAAAATAGGCAGATTACATTATAGACAATTTATTTTTAAAAAGTTTTAATTACCAATATGTAGTTAGTGCTTCACTCTTTGCATTTATATAGGTTCAGCTTTTTTAGAACAACTCAGTTTAGAATATCGTCCAAAAGATGTTGTACAGTATTTTATGTCAAGAATACAGATTAGTTAATGGATAACAGTAGAAAGATTTGTTCGGTAAGTTAGATTAGTAATTTTAGAGGAAAAACGATTTTTAATTTAATTTGAACTTGATTTATTAAGAAAACCAATGATTTAACCTCAACTCGTCCATAATCGACGATTAAGATAGATTGTCTGATTTTAATTATTTCCCATATCGATTTTAATCGGTTCCAATTTCGACCTTAATGAATACTTCAATCAAAATCAATGAGAATAACAATTTACGTTGAGAATATATATAATACTCGTAATTTAAATTCATAAGCTATTTTACTACGCAAAACATCGATCTAATCGTTAATAAAAAGCTAATCGACCTATTCCAAGCATATGATGAGATGAGAGTTCGACAAAATATAACTGACTATCAAATTCATTCGTGCGGTAAAAACTTTTTTTGCAAGAACATTAAGTCCATCGTATTGTGATTGTTCTTTTTTTCAGCTCACCTATGTCACTTACTCTTTCAACATATTCAAAAAAAAACAATAAACTATTTCTGTTACTCATTTTGTTTATCTTAATTAGTTGACAAATAAGATCCAAATTAGGCAAGTTTGGAATTAGTCTTTTTTTTTTAACATGGGCCAAATTAGAGAACAATCGAGACAAATAAATCAGGGACCAGTTTAAAGGACACCAAATTAATCCAAAGATGAAGTTACTACAGATGAAACATACATATATATATATATATAAAGCAATCAATAGATTTTTTTAAAAGTATTTCTGTATTACTGATTGTGATAAATACAAATATTGTACGACAGAAATCTAACACTTCTTATGTTTCTTAAATAAAGTTCAATATCGAAATAACCTTTCATGTTATAAAAAAAAAAAAGAACTGTTCTTCTTTCAATAATTTTATTGTAAAAGTCATTGATATATAGTTACAATAACAACAGCAAAGAATTAATCTCAATTCCTCCAGTGCCTGGTAATGGTTGTATGGGTTTTGGATTAGCAGCAACTGATGATGATAAAATTATTGTTGTTGGTGGACATAATCTCAATTACGAAACAATGTCAAACGTTACTATACTTGATTCAAAAACAGATAAACTTGAATGGAAAAATTTACCAGACATGCCTAGTAAAATTTTGATATTCAACAAAAAAAAAATCTATTTCTTTTATGATAAGATGGCAGTATTGGTCCAGGTGTTAGTGTTATTGATAATACTTTATATGTCATCGGTGGATTTGATTTTATTGGACATGAGATTGTATGCAATGGGTAAGAAAATTATTTTCAATAAAAGAAAAGAACAATGTAATGTATGTATAATGCGAAATAGTGATGTACTTTTAATGGATCTTGAAAAAAAACAATGGAAAACATTAGCTGATCTTGATCCTCCAAGAGCTCGACCATTAATTAGTGTAATTGATAATACAAATTCACCGTAAAATTTTTCAATCATTTTTTATTTCTATATATTATTTTTCTATATAGAACATTAATTGTTGCTGGCGGTTATAATTTTGATAATAAAGGCAAAGCTGTACCTTGTAAGTGATTAGTATTATAAAAATTTTATTTTATAAATATCTATTTATATTCAGATGGTAAAATTGAAGAATATGATATGCGAAAGAAAAAATGGAAAGTTATAGTAGATATTCCTGATTTTAAAACAAGTAATGGTCTTGCAACTAAAAATAATAAATTGTATGAAATAAGAATGGTTCTTTTTTTTTGTAATTTTTTTGCTTGTTGATTATATATTTATATAGATATTTAATGGATAGTACAAATGAAACAGGTGAGAATCAAATAATTAAAGAATATAATTTATTAACACGTAAATGGGAAAGTTCATCTAATATGAAACAATCGAATGATCATCATAATGAAAAGAGTCAATCAAAAATTAAAAATGAAGAATTTGAATCAAACGAAAATGGAAAAAATTAATTATTCTATATCATGATTTCGTCATTTTTACAATAAAATCATGATATATCAATCATTTTTTTGTTTATATATATTGATGATATCAGAAAAACAAAGAAAAAATAAAACATTGTTACATCATGACATCAGTTTTTATTTCAATCAATTACGCATTTTTTTTTATTACAAAGCAAATACGATATGATTGTGTGTATCCATGTGTACACGCGTGTGCATCTAGCTTTCTTTTCTCTTATGTATTGTTCTGAGTATGATATAAGTATGTCGTTATTTGCATCTGTCACCTAAGGGAACTTCACTTTCTCGACTCAAAATGTTCAATTTTTTTATGTTTTGTATGTAGATTTAAATGTTGTCTATTTAATGAGCATATTTTCAGAAGGCAAAATAACCTTTTGTTTTTACATATAAAAAACTCAATTTTATGCTAAAAAAGCCAAAAAGTGCAACTTTCTTTGCGATTTTCTCAAAATTAGATTTTCAAATAAAAGATTGAAATTTTCTTCTAGCCGATACGACCAATTGAGCTCAAACTTTTTGTATGAATACTTCGATCAAATTGGAATTCGTGTTGTTTTATCTATTGAAAATATTATACCTACGAAGTTTGGCAGATTTTACAAAACTAGTATCGTCCTAAAAAAAGCTTCCAGTGTTTTGCTTCTCCTGACTCTCTAAAACAATATTTTTCAAAAAAATAAAAAAAGACACACCCAGGTTTGTTCCTAGTTGCCACAAAAAAAAAATTTTAGCCCAAAAAAAAGTAGAGTAGATGTTTGGAGGGCGAGAAACTACAGGTTATTTTGACCCTTGACTTCACAAGATCTCCGTGAAGAAAGCATTTGGGAATTTTGAGTCTATGACAACTTTTGTTCTACTCATCGAGATCTATCTACCCTGAAATTTTTCTCCTAGTCGTTCTCGAGAAACTTCGAAGAGGCGGACGTCCTCTTAAGTATTATCAAGGAAAAATTGAAGGGCTTTCCTGTCCGAAGCTTCTCAGAAACGGCTCGACGAAAAATTATGAAACTTTCAAAACAGATGGACTATCGATAAATAGAGCAAAAGTTGCCATGGACTCAAAATTCTTAGATGCTTCTTTCAGAGAGATATGAGGATTCCAAAAGTCAAAAATGGTCAGAGATTGTTCCTCCTTGCAACATTCTATATTTCACTTTTTTAAGCTGCAGTTTTTTTCGATGACAAATAGAATCAAATCGAGATGTGTGTGTGTGGTTTTTTTTCTTTCAAAAATACAGTTTCTGGAGCTCAGGAGAAGCAAAATACTGAAAGCGCTGCCAAAAGAATGTGTTTTTTGCAGTGGTACTAATTTTTTAAAGGCTGCTAGATTCCTTAGGAACAACATTTTGAAGAAAAAAATACGCACCCCAATTCGATCAAAATACTTATTATTTGAGCTCGATCGGACATACTGTGTGGAAGAAAAGAGTAGGAAGTTTTTTGGTTCAAAAATGGTTTTTTGAGGAAAACGAAAAACAAACTTTCCTGTATGTATTAGGAAAGATTTATCTATCCTGAAAGTTTCAAATTTTTCTGATAAGCCGTTCTCCTGAAACCTCGGAAAGGAGGGAAAGGTACTCTTAAGAGAAAAAGATATGATCGCATGATGTACATGTTCATTTGAGATGCTATTACATATTAGAAACTTAATTATGGCGTGAATGACACTCCAGTGATCACGCCATTTATTAGCTCAATAATGAGAGTACATGACAAATTAGCTTTATGAGAGAAAAAAAATAGTGAGCCATTAGCGAAATGGATTTCTATGAAACATTGATGCATGTCTTAAATGATCATCTTTTAAGAAGAAAAATTGTTAATTCTATGAGTTTGCTATGTCGACTAAGTAGTTCGTGCAGACTCCAGGAAATTCATTTGAGAACTATCATTTTCTAATAAAGAGTGAAGTTTCACGAACATTTAATCATCATAAGTACGTGCAAGACAAAAAAAAAATAGCGTTGTCTGTTAAGATTATTGTAAGACTTGTTGATGATATCAAAATAATCAAAAGCAATCCTACAATAGTCTGACATCAAAGCTTTTTTAACTACATATCTGACAGACATAGATATGCATTTAAATAAATATTTCAAACTTCCTAATGAATTTTATTATTCTAAGTTTTATTGATCGATTACTTGTAAACTTCATAATTATAAGACGATGCTGATTAATATGTCTGTTGTTTCTTCGTATATAATTATTTCAAAATTTCAATTCTTACTATTGTTTACATACGTATATTAATGCTACGTATATGTTCGTTATTTTTCTAGGATTTTTTTCTTTCCCGTTTTATTTAATATATTTATATTACACGCACACATATAGGCATATGTCACTGTGTCACAATAATATTTTCTAAGTAACTATTCGCATTTTGTTTTTCTAGATATTGACTTTCAGTCACGCATTACCATTCTATTGAAATACGAGCTTAGACAAACAATCGTTTTCAAAGAAAGAAATTTTCTATTAAAATTGAAATTATATATTATTTTAGATCATTTGTATTATATGAAAATATAAGAAATTAATTCATCAATGGGTTCAAAATCATCACGACATAATTTAGATAATAGTGAACCATTAAGTAAAGAAACAATAGAAGAACTTTGTCACGATACCGGATTTACAGAAGATGAATTACTTAAATTACATACGTAAGTTGTTAGTTATTAGTCTTGAAGATTCTTGTTTTTTTTTTTGTTAATTTTGTTTAAATGATATTTTTAGAGATTTTTATAAAGATTGTCCTGATGGTAAATTAACATTAAAACAATTTGAAAATGAATATTCAAGAATAATGGGAAAACCTAAACAAAAAACATTAAATTATATTAGACATATGTTTAATGTTTATGATCAAGATAAAAGTCAATTTATTGATTTTAGGTAAGAAAACAATTGAAAATATAATTACATGATTGTTTCTATTTCATGTCATTATTTTTAAAAAAAAATTTTTTCTTTTATTTAGAGAATTTGTCATAGCATTATCAGCTGTTACTGTAGTTAATCGTCTTCGTCTTATTGAAACTCTTTTTAGTATATTCGATTTAGATAATGATGGAAAAATTACAAAAGATGAAATAGATAAAATGTTACATACACTTGTTGATGTAACAAATTCAAATAAAAGACATAATATTTCTTATTCAAATGAACATGATTTAAATAAACAACATAATTTACAAAGACGTATTGATGATGCATTTAATGCATTAAATACAAATGATGATGATCATATAACTAAAGATGAATTTATTGAATGGTATATGAAATCTGATCTTTTATCTGATGTTTCATCTAATGAAATAAATACTTCAAATAAATTATATTTTCAAGAACGTAATAAAAAATATCGAAAAATAAAAAATAATCAATTTAATTCAAATAAAAATAAAGAAAGTAATCGTCAACAACCTCAAATTATTTATATGTCACAAATGACTGAACGACAATTATCATTAAATACGGATGATAATGATGAAGGTATTGATAATAAAACAACAACAGCAACAATACATAGAAGAATAAATTTAGATAATACTAATTTACATTATTCAAAAGGTAATAGACGATGGGAATATTTATTTAATTCTGTTTTTAAACAAATTCATGGACAAATTTCGGATGATGAACAACAAAAACATATAAATCTAAATGATCATAATCGAATAAATTATTTTCATCTACGAAAACAACAACATAAAGAAAATTTTAAATTAGATAATAATAAACAAAAATCAAATGATGGTTCATCATCTCCTGATATTATTTCTGTTAGATTCTAGAATATTTTTCTAATATTTTTGTTTTCTAATTATAGCTGTTTGTGATAGAAATAAATTTTTATGCAGATAGATTGACATAAAAAAAAGAAATATATATATATTTTTTTTGTGTCTTGTTTGTAAAATATATATTTATATGTAAATATTATTATTATGAAAGAGATTTTGACGGATGTTTCGATAATTCCCGCAGGTTGAAAATATTCAGCAGAAATTCGACTATGTAATAATTAATTGTAGTTAAAAAAAAATGATTATTACTATATAATAAAAAATGAATAGAGTTCTTGATTGTTTAAAGTTTAAGTCTCTTTTTATCAAATGAAAAGTAGAAATTAGAGTATGAATGCGAGCCTTTTATTCACCTCTACACATTCACATTCATACATGATATTGACTTTATGTCTTGTTTTATTCATCAACGAGGGCTTAACTATCGAGAGTTCAAGTGTCACAAGGCACATCTGTTATGTTATCTTTTTATATTTGTTCGATTTAAAATTATTATGTTCAGCTCTTTAATATTAGTTTTTAATTGTCTAAATTATGAGAATATATGTTAATATCGACAATGATTAACATATGATATGTTTATTAATAATAAGTATCATCGAATTATATATGATGATTATTTACCGATCGCAATGAAGATTTTAATGAAAGTATGTTGATTTTGACTATGCTTTCTGGAATTAAACAGGTATAAATTTTCTGTAGAAAAACATTTATTAATATGAAATGTGAATTGTAATCTTAGTATAAGATTTCAGTCCTTGTTCAAGCGATTGTAAGATAATATATATATTTTTTTTTAAAACTATTCTCTGATACAGCGAAAGAAAAAATAATCTACTTCTTTATTGATAATCTATTTTTTTCTCATACATACAACATAAAAGAAAAAAAAAAAAAGTTTATTAAATTCTCGCAAGAAATTCACCATTTTTAAGAAAAAAACAAATATCATCATCAGCCATTAATTTTTCATTTGAACAAATATCATCAATCCATTGATGTAGTAAAGCTTTAGTATTAGATCTTGGTGGTAATGAATATGAACGATATTTTCCTTGTTGTTGATGATGTTTTTGTTTTGATGAATCATATATTGTATGACTACGTGATGATGGACGTTCATGTTTTGAATTATACATTGATAAATCATCATAAGCATCAAAAGCAACATGAAGTCTTTTAATATATAAATCAACATTAGGATTATTATGAACAACAATTTCCGATCGATATTTTCCAGGTTTTATTTGTTTATTCATTGTAAAATGAATTGGTTTTAAAGATCCACTTATTTTTGTTGGAGAATCATTTATAAAATGTCGTTCTTCAGCTTGACATTCAATTTGAATAGATTGTGGTTGTGTAGAATTTGTAGGATATTTTCTTTGTTGATATTGTGGAGGTCGAGATATAAGTAATTCCTCGTTGGAAATAGTCATTTATTTATCTAGAAAAATAAATTAAATTATTTTCCATATATATATATAACCATAGTTTGATAAGCAAAAGGTCATATTTTTTCTTTTTCTTGTCCTAGAATAAATAAAAACAATATTTGTAATATAACCGATCTTGATATTATATATATTAAACAATATATAACATCACATATATAAAGTTTCTTGATTCATTCCTCGTCATTAATTCTTATTACAACTTGTGAAAAGTAAATATTATTTCTACTTCTTTTTTTTTTCTCACTTATCAATATTCGACACTATAAGTAGACAAATATATATATATATATATATACATCTGTAGCATCTGACATTGGTAGACATAAACTACTTTTGCATGTTTCTAACAGATTTAAAAGATTAGTATGTCGTGATTCTAAATAGTTCTTTTTCTTCGTTCTCTTAAGTCGACGCACAAAACATTACCTGGCATTGAAAAATAACAACAAACGTTATATAGGTATTGGTATCAAAAGAAAATGAAAGTCTTACTTGTGCCGTTAGAACATACCTTCTTCCTTTTTTTTTTTTTTCGATCTGCAATCAATGTTCCTTTTCATTTTCTCTTTTCTCTTCCACATTTGCTCTTCATCGATCGTATTGAGAAAGAGAGAAAAAAAACTTGCGATAAAAAAAGAAACGAAAACAACCCACCTATTATAAAAAAAAAACCAAAGAGACATTTGGCCTTGGTTTAGAATTGATGCCCTTTTATGTGTTGATAGCACAAGCAATATTATTTCATTAATTTAAACATTTAAATTAATTTTAAATCGACAAATACAATAAGTTCTATTTTAATAATTATTTAGACAACATTTAAAATAAAATATAAGACTAGACATAATATGGATAATCGAGAAGAAAAAAAAAAAGAGAATAAATATATTTTATACATATATGAATAAAAGTTTTTTTTTTTTTTTTTTGTTTGTTTTAATATTAACCAAAAATATCAAAGAGATCATTAAATGCTTGTGTACCAGGTTGTGGTGGTTCTTGACGTGTTGGTTCCCATGGTGTAGCCGATTGTGGTCGATTGGTAGATGGTGCAGTAGGTTGACTAAAATCGTGACCACCAAACATACTTGCACCGGGTGTTTTTGAACGATTAGTCATTGATTTTTTAATTAATTCATGTGCTGCATTAAAATCAACAGGACGAAATGGATCTGTGTCGTCTAATTTTTGATTTGTTGCTGATGTTGCTGAAATAAATGGATCATCAGTTCGTGTACTACCAAATGGATCGTTGGTACCACCAAATGCATTAAATGTATTACTTGCATTTGCTGGTAAACCAAATGGATCTTGAAAGGAACTTGTCGTTGATGGTAGTTGAGATTGTTGTTGTTGTTGTGGTTGTTGAGGAAAAACCATTTTATTAACTACGAAAGGTGCTGATTTAACAGGAGTATCAGCAAGCTATATAATACAAAAAGAAAAATATATAATATCAAACTGAAAATCTATATAGATTCTTGTACCTGTTTAAATTTATTTATTAATTCATTAATAGCTGCTTGTGAATCTTTTTGATCACTTTTCGTATATTCATCAATTAAAGTTCGTTGATTTTCAACAATATGTTGATAACGTTCAAGATCAAGTTTAATTTGTCCTAATTGTTGTTGTTTATTTAAAAGACGATTTTCAATAGTATTTTTTTCATCTTTAATTTTATTTAATGTTTGACGTGTTTCTTGTTGTGCATCAGTTTGAACAGATAGTTCATTAATTTTTTCACGTGCTATTGTTATTAAACGATTTTCTTCTTTAATTTGTTGTTCAATATCATGAATATCTTTAATTGTTTTTTCTTTTCGATTTTGTATATCATTTAATTCATTTTGTTTTTCAGTCATACGTTGTTGACGTTCAGCTAATGTTGCATTAACTGTACCAGAACGAAGTTCAAGTGATGATAATTCAGCACGTTTATCTTTAACAGCTTGTTGTTTTTCATTAAAATGTACTTCGCATAAACTTTTTTCACTTGTTAATGTATTTACTTCACTTAATAATTGTTGTAATTCAGCATTATCACTTTCATTTATTGAAAATGTTTTTGGTCGAAGTGATGGTGGTATCATATCATGTGAAAGTTCCATTGGAAGTTGATAATTTGCAGCTATATATAGAGAAAAAATTACTTTATAAATTTTTCTTTTTCAAAAAAAAAAAAAAATTATCTAAATCGAAGAATTTAATACAATTCTCATATAATAAATCATAGTATATGTACGGAGAAACATAAAACGAATAAGAAAATTGTTATTTGAATTTCGATTTAGATTAAATTCAAAATAAGATCATTTCTTTTTTTTGTTATTATGTTCTAATTTTTTCTTCTGACAACAATCGATCATCATCCACATAGGACAAAAATTTGAACTCGAAAAACAGAACCTACAATTTTTTGGATGCTGTTTGATCCTGTTTTTTGAAAATGAGTGAGACTCAGTGGGACTAAGAAACTGCAAAAATGGGTTCGGACTCATGTGTTATTCAATCAGAAATTTCAGATCAAAATCTCATAATTGAATTTTTCATAAATAGCTGGTTCCGAGATAGAAAACCTACTAAAATAGTCATAATTCTGGCTGGATTATACATAGGCCTAAAGTGTTTTAGGTTTTTCTTAGTTTCACTGAGTCTTACTCGTAGTCAAAATATGAGATCAAACGGCGTCCGACAGCTGTATCTGTTTCCCCATAAGATAATATGTTTGCAACACTGGTGATATCTGTTGATAAAACTCAATGAATTCTATCGAAGACATCTCACCTTTAAATGTAGTTTAATTTAATTTTTTGCATTCGCCTTCTAAGAATATTGTATTACAGATTGTCATTATTAGCCAAAAATCGCACTCCTTTTTAAACTATTAAACGTTTTGTATTCTTTTTATTCCTATACATATGGATCTATTTAGAAATAAGCAACGAATTGTGATTGTTTATAAAAAAAATATGTTTTTTTTTTCCTTAAATTCTAGTAAAATATACATCATTTGATGCAAAATGAAACTATAATATTTTGATCATGTCGAAATATATTTGTTAATAAACGATTAAAGGAAAAGAAAAACAAACCTTTTAATTTCAGACTAATAAAATATGATGCTAATGCAAATTGTTCTGCATTAAGTTTTCCAGTTTGACCAATATCGCATAGGTTCCAAATATGTGATAAAACAAAATTTGGTAAACCACTTGCAAGAAATGTTTGAAAAACATCTCCACCTATAGAGAAAATCATAGCAAATAATAATTTTTTTTTTTTTGCTTCAATATATTCTCATTTTTATACCTGCAATAAATCCATCTTTATCAAGATCTAATTGTTGAAATAAAATATCAAATTTTTGTTTTTCTTCTGCACTAACAATCCAATTATCATCGGTTCGTTTTGATGGTGAAACTTGTAATGGTGTTAATGATGTTAATATATTTGTATTTGTATTTGTTGAAATTAAATTTGGTAAAACAATACCAGTTTCAATAGTTGATGCACGACGCATTCGTATTGGCATTAAATTTGTTGGTAAACGTTCAGGTAATTCACGTATTGTTGATGATTTTAAACCATGAATAAGAAACATAGCTATAGCAAATTCATTGCTATCAAGTGCACCATCTTCATCAGTATCACTTAATTCCCAAATTTTATGTAATTGATCAGCTGATAAACCTGATTTAAGAAATATTGGTTTAACTGATGAACCAGGTATTTTATTCATTGGACCACTTAATTTTTCAAATGCACGATCAAATGTACAACGTGCTGTTGGTCCTATTGTCCATATATCAGCAATAGATAAACTTATTGTTGGTGGTATATCACTACCTAAATTTGGTGGTACAATATCTTTTGTTATATTTGAATAATCATGATAATCTAAATTATTTTGTGCTAATGCAATTAATTTAAGTCCAATATAAAATCCACGTCGATCTAAATAACCACGACCAAGTGGATCAGATAAATTCCATATTAATTTTAATTGATCAGGTTTTAAATGAGAACGTTGAAAATAATTATTTGCTTCAATTGAACTTACTATACCATGATCAAGTCGATCAGCTTGTGAAAAATGATATTCATATATACCATATTGTGATTTTGATATCACATGATCTAAATCAATTGTATCAATATCTGTCATCTGAAAAGAACAGAAACGTGTAAATGTCATTTTTTTTTTAATTTTAAAAACACCATCAACTATAGATGCTAATGTGTATAGTAGATAATGCATTGAATATTTACAATAAAAAGAAAAAAGTCCAACAAACATGCCCAGCACAAGACAATAAAAAGAAAAAAATTCAAAGACTAATTGTCTAATTCAAATATAAGCGGATTTGTAAATCGTACAGCTGATTTAGTAGTTGGTGTTGTTGTTGTTGTTGTTTCTTCTGTATGGTCATTATTATTTGATTGAGATCCACTTGCTTGCCAAGCAATAACATCTTGAAATTCAATAGGATTTTTATAAGTATCAGATTGTTTAGTTTTATTTTTTTCATTAATGGAATCATCTTGATCACTTGATTGAGAATTAAGAGAATCTTGTCGTTTACGTTTTTTTAATTTTCGTTGTTGATTTGATGATAATTTTTTCATACCCGAAACTGGTCCACCTGGTTTAAATGTTTTTCTTGATACTTGATTATTAAATGTTACATGTTTAACATTACCAGATGAATTTGATGTTGGACAAAAACTATTACTACCACTACTATCTGGTGATGTTACTATACTATTATTTTCATTACTACTTGTTAAATCATCGACTGCTGAAGATGCTTCAAATACAGATTCTTCACGTTGAAATTCAGTACTTATATTAATAAATGGATCATTTAATGATTCTGATAATGAACGATATTTTGTTGAATTTTTTAATATACCCTAAAAATTAGAAAAAAGAAACAAACAAATAATGAGAAAAGTATTAAATGTTTTCTAATTTTATGAGACATCAAAAAATCATAGCATAATTGTCTATTTAAGTTTTGTTAATATAGATATTATTTTATATATTTGTATTTAAAGAATATGATCAGTAGTGTCAAACCTGAAAGTTGAATTCAATTATCCAATGATTGAAGTAAAGATACTCAAATATTCCACTATTCTGAGATGCTGCAAGCATAGTGTACACAAAGACGAGCATAGATTGCGGCCTTTCGGGAGCGCGAAACGCCTCCACGTCGTGACGTTGATATGAAAGGTCAATCAGGCGGAAAAGAGCACTTCCTCCTAGTAAATATTCATGATGACAATTTTGAGTTATGGAATAAGTAAAAAGGAAATGAACTATCAATTATTGGTTGGGTGTGTGTACGTCGTTCGCATTACCAATGATTGAATAGTTGAATTCAATCTTCAAGTTTGACATGTATGAATATGATGGAGGTTAGATAGAATACATTTGCCTTTCGGCTATCTTGTGCTCTAGGATACTGTCAAAAGATATTCTCTCGATCGATCGATTGACCGCTGCATACACACTGACTAACCACATACCAGCCTTGAGAATCAGCATATATCTCAACAAAATTAATAATTCCTAGTAGACGACTGATTCGAGGTAGTCAACACGCTCATGACGTGCCTAAGGTTATTCCATTACCCATTGTATTGAGACTCGAACATGGTACTTTACGAGTATATATAGCACTATGTAACTACTCAACTATGGCGACTCCTAGAATATTATAAAGACCAAACACTCTAAAAAGAGGCTGGTAGGAAAGATCTAAAATTTATAGTCGAACATATTCTAAAGAAAAAATTTCAGATATCATGCATGTCAATGAGATAAGAGGTTTATTTTGTTTAGTTTTTCTTCTAATTTCTTTTCTGCATTATACCAACGAGTCTATGTAAACTCATCATGATGTACACAACAAAAGAATCTTTGTACTTCGCCTGGAAGTGGGATGCTGATGCACATCTTCGGAGCTAGGTCTGAGGACGGAACTCAAATGCAAGCGTCTGATGGTCGATCGACTGGGATTAATCCAAGCAAGATACGAGTACTTACAATGAAACAACAGTGCATGATGTGATGTCTCAGTGGAAATAAACATTCGAAAGAACCAAGAGAAAGTAAATGAATGAATGTATATTCAGAAAGTCGGACCAAATAGTACTGTTTCATGCTAATTCAAAGATTATAAAAAAAAGATCATAAAAGAACAATATGATTCATTAAAATTGTTACTATCTGTTCTAAGATATCAGAAAAATATTATAAAACTTCCAAATTCCTAAAATGACTTGTTATATTTTATTCTGATTGATTTACTTTAAGTTTAAATTTTCCATTAGATGAAACTTCAAGATCAACTTGTGATTCCGACATATGTCGACGATACATTGATGAACGTGGAATAACTTTTGGCATATCTGGTAAATTATCATCGTTTTCTTCGGAGGTAATTTTTCGATTATTATTATTATTATTATTATTATTATTATCATTATTCGTATCATCCGATTTTTTTTCATTATGATTTGATTGAAGTGTTATTTTGGAAATTTCATTAACAAGTTGTTGATTATCATCTGTTGGTTCTTGTTTTTTTCGATTTTCTCTTGCCATTTTTTTAGCTTGTTTTTTTGTTAATTTTTTATGTTGATCAGTATTTGATGATGAAGATGAATCAGATTTAATAAAATCTTCTTTTGTCATTGTGTATTTTGGTAATGACTCTGTTTTTTCCACAGGAATTGGAACAGTAAAATAATTGATCTAAATAAGTAAATAATACTAAGTTTAAATCATTTAAGAAAAAAAAAACAAGCTTGTCAGCACAGCCTCTGCAGGGTTAAAATATCGAATTTACCTGTGTTTTTGCACCTCATTATACAAATACAAAATATATTAAGTGAAACATCTCTAATAGGACTATAGATGTTTTATTTAATTCTGCATTTCAAACAGAATTTTTTTTTCTTCGCACATGTTCTATTTTTTATTTGTCTTGTTGCTTTTGATTTTGATTTTCTGTTTTTCTTAACTTATTGATTTAACTATTACACTGATATTGATTATTTCCCAAAGTTATAACTTAATCAATTCACGCCTTTTATGTTGATCATATGGTGACTGTATTAGATCAATCCATCACTATCCATTGTTCTTGACATCTATCATATATTTCTTCATTTACGCAGCGATCAGAAACGATAGCATTTATAACATTGACAAACGTATTCCAGCCATTGAAATTTCGAGAATGGCTTGGAAATAGCCTAACGAGAGAATCACTCGAACTGAAACCCGTCGTTTGAGTTTATATTGAATTCATAAAGAAGATTCAGTAAGATTAGAAAAATCCTAAAAGTTCGACTCCAGAGGTTCATGAGCGTGAATCCTTTTAGCATTTTTCTAGGCTGCCCGAGATCTCCTTGTCAACCCAGTATGAGATCAAACGGCGGATTTCAGTTCAGATAGTGTCCTCGTAAGTCTTGTTATTAATGTCGTTTAGTATCTTTCTCTCTTCAGGAGTGCGAGGAGGAGCCATAAAACATGATCCAAAGATCATAACAAATTCATTACCTGCATATCTTCTCGATTAGTACTACTTGAAAATTGAGTTAATTGTTTATCATTTGAAGTTTTTTTTAATAGTATTAAAACATTATCATCATTAAATTTAATTGTTGATGAATTTTCTGTTGTATCAAATACCATTGGTTCATCAAAATCAAGACAAAGTTGATGATATAAAGGATAAAAACCTGAACCTAATGATGATAATTGAATAGTTATATGTTGTCCATCATTTTCAAGTTTAAAACTTGTTTTATCAATATTTTTAACATGTAAAACTAATGCTACATGAGCTAAACCTTGTTTATATTCAAATGGAATGGATGAATAAGTTATATTTGTTGGAAATTTTTCAATTGATGTTACTGATTCATTAGTTGTTATTGTTGGAATTATTTCTGTTGATTCTTCATTTGAATCTTCCATATCAATATTTGTATTAACATCAATAATTAATGGTGTTTCTTTAATAACAACTAATGTAACAATTAATTTTCGTTGTTTTTTATCAAAACGTGCATGACTATCATTTTCACGTACTGGATAAGGTAAATGAAGATCAAGAGAATATTTTGGTGAATTACAATGAAGTTTAAGTGAACGTTCACATACATCTAAATCAACATTACTCGATGATGCACATAATGGAAGATCAATTTCAATAATTAATTCTTTTGGACGCATCGAACGAACTTGTGTTACAAGAGATTGTGTACAATCTTGCATATCAAATTCACCACGATGAATTATTCGATATGTTGGAATAGTAAAACCATTTTCATCTGTACATGGTTTCATTGTTTCAGATGGATTTAGATTAGTTGTTGTTGGTGGTGGTGGAGGAGAATTTACAGTACGATTATGACTTGATAAAACGACTTTATGATTTTGTTGAGAATTTGATATAGCTTTTTCAATTATATCATCACTTGAAGAAAAGAAAAAACTATATATATATATATATTCTTAGGTTAAATGAAAATATATAAATTACTTTCTGATTACATTTCTCAAGGATTAAGTAAAAGAATAATGAAAACATACGTTTCAAATGTTTCACATTTTGAATCTCATAGGAATTGCACTAATAGTAATATTATTTAGTTACATAGATTGATTACTTTTATGTTTGTGAAGGTTGATATATACTTCTTTCTGGACGAGACGACCTTAATAATTGGACTGAATGATTTCAAATTGAAATACGAACGTATCTAATCATTTTTCTTTTCAAAAGGTTAGGTTTTCAGTTTTATAGAGATAAAAAAACAAAACAATAAATTCAATTCTCCTATCATTCAAGCAGAATAGTTTATTTTGCTTAAATGATTTCGCCCAAATTTAACGTCCTTATCAGTACCTACGTAAATTATTTTCGTAGTTGACTTAATACTGTCTCTACTAGATTAGAGGTCAGGCGGTAAAGGATTAACTAGCTCTGCCTATTGACGGCGGCGTAATCAGAAAGAAAATAAGTTATGGAGAGAAGGAGTTAAAGGCACTATAATGAACGGAAAGAAGTAAATTTCTTACTTTAATAACATTTCATGTTACATAAAACGCTTTGAGAAGAAAACAAGAAAGATTTCATTATGTCTCTTCACATTATTAGATCAAGTAATTGCATTAGAGACATGATTGAACATTTTCTATCGAAAATTACTATTCATCCAATCAGTATGCTTTTGTTTTTTTTTTTTTTTGCTTCAATTTATAATCATAATTATATTTTAACTTACGTCTCTTGTTTAAGTTCATTTTCAGTATCATTTTTAATTTCTTGTTCTTGTTGATTTTCTTTTTTTTTTCTAAGTATAGTTGCTTTTGGTATACCTTTAAATTTCATTTTTAATATTTTTATATTATTTCTATCAAGTTTACAATGAAAATTATTTTCAATTGTATCTAATGCTGAATCTTCAACCATTTTCATAAATTTTTCATTTGTTTCTGCCATTCGATATGTATCCGGAGAAAAAATAACATCATAAACTGTACAAGATTTTGATTCATGATCAATATCTTCATGTGGTCCAGCTAAACAATGTGGTAAACTCCATTGTACACCTGATTTACCATTTATATCATTAGTTTTATTATATGATGGTTTATCAACATTTTCATTTGTTGCTATATTAATAAAACATTTTGTTTTATTATTTATTATTGTTTTAAGTACATGACCTGGTTTAGGATGTATAAATGTAACATCTGAACCACGTTGTTCTTCAACAGCACGAATTTCTTTTTCATATAATTCACGATTTTTTGGATCATTTAATTCTTCAGCATATTCAACAAATAATTTACGAAATTCTTCATTTTGAAATGCATCAGAAAAACGTTTTAATTCATCATTAGATAAATTTAAATCTTTTAATTTATCTTCAAATGAACTACTACTACTCATTATATGTAAATTAATCTAGAAAGCAAAAAATAAAAATAAAAAAGAGAACCTTCGTTTTCAATATATATATCTGCACTCGATATATTATATATAAAAAAAACAAAAAAAGAGGTCATGTGAATAAGATGTGATGCATTTTCGAATAAAAGAAATAGAATCGAATGTCATGACATCTCTAGTACAAATAAATAATCAAAAAGAAAATAATAACTTTTTTCAATATCACCTTCACATAAATATGGTAAACGTGTTAATTTTTTTAAACGAAAACCTAATGGTTGAATAATATTTAATAGAAAACTATTAATTTGTTCTTCAGGTAAAATACCTTGAATATCTATTGATTCATTTGGATAATGATTATTATTATTATTATTATTATTATTATTATTATATTCAAAATATGGTCGAAATGGTAAAACAAGACTTATTATTAAACGACCTTTTTTAGGATTTAAATGTTGACGTATTTGTTTTAATAATGTTAATGGTTTCTCACAACGATCAAGAACATTTAAACATGTTATTACATCAAATGTTAAATTATTCCAATAATCCGTATTTAATACTGTATAACCATATGTTGATAAACGCCATTGCATTGTAGAAGATAATTCAGTTACATAAACTTTTTTAAATAGTTTAGACATTCGTTCAGTTACTGAACCATCACCAGCACCAATATCAAGTAGAGTATTAAATGGAGATTCTTCATGAGATTCTATATCAAGTAAAGTTTTAAATTGATCTTTTGAATATACAAACATACGTCCACGACCAATTAAACCATTTGCTAGAATAGATACAAAAACAAAAATTGAACGTTCACATAAAATTTACTAATGATTAGTGAATATAGGAAAAAAAAAAGAAATAATATGATCATACCTGATGTTCTTGTCATAAAAAGTGTTAATAATGATGTTAAGATACTATGAATAATTTGTAAAGGAATATTATCAGATTTTTTTTCACTTTGTTTAATAAATGCAATTGTTTCTTCATCTTCATAAAATTCATGAAAATATTTTCGATATTCATCATATAAAAGATTTTGATGTGATAAACGATACCATTTATTTCGATTGATATTTTTTAAACATTTATCATTTTGTATTTTATTTAAAACAGCTCTTGCCCATGTTGAACGAAGAGGTATATAAGATGATGATGATGATGATGATGATTGACAATATGAACAATATTCATTAGTAGTTGTCATCATTTTTTTTTTTTTATTATCTAAAAAAATATTTATTGCTTGAATTTTGGAAAAAAAATTTTTCAAAAAAAAAAATTTCTTTTTTTCTTTTCAATTAATCATTTTGTTCATTTCGAACTTCTTTTAATGCATCATTTAATTGTGTCATTTCTTCACTAAGTTTCCAAAGACGTTCAGCAGATTGTTCATCACGAGATATTTTTGATGATTGACGTTCTTTACAATCACTGTATATATATATATATGTATAAACAAAATGACAATAAAATAAATAACTAACCTAAAATATTTTCCTGTAACATTATCTAAATGATGATCACATGCAAGATAAATTGATGTTTGAGCACTTTGTTCAAGATTTTTAGTTAAACACCACCAGATAGGTGTTATAAGAAGAAGTAAAATTTTTAATATTATTTGATAACGACCCCACATATATCGAATAACTTCAGTTCGAGCAACACCTATAAAATGAAAATTTAATTGAAGAATATTTTTTATTTTTTTCAAAAAAAAAAAATTTATTTACCAGGATGTAAACTATTTGCTGTAATATTTGTATCTGAAATTTAAAATATAGATAATAGTTTTATTTTTAATAATATAAACCTTTTAATCGTCGTGCTAATTCATTTGTAAATAAAATATTTGCTAATTTACTATGTGAATAAGCATTCATTCTCCAACATGATTTTTCAAAATTTATATCATCCCAATTAATTGTACAATTATAAACTAATTATAGAGAACAAAAAAAAAAGGAAGTTCTTAATTTATTGAAAATAAAAGAATTTTTTTTCTTTTGTTACAAGAATGATTAATTGATGAAACATTAATAATTCGAGCTGATGGTGCTTTTTTCATTAAATCTAATAGAAGATTTGTTAATAGAAAATGACCAAGATGATTGACAGCAAAATGAATTTCATAACCATCAACTGATTTCCCTGTAGCCATCATAACACCTAAAGACAAAGAAAAAAAATGATGTATACTTTTTAAAAAATAATATTTGATTTTTTGAGATATGATAGCAAAAAGTCGTAAATACGGATTTTTATTCAAAAATTTTAACGATTAGAACTTCAGTTCCGAATCAGTATCAAAGAGTATACTCAATAATTAAAAGAAATTTTCGTTACATTACTGATATTTTTGAATGTTCTAACCTGTACTTCCTCTAAGATCCAAAATTCGACGAAAATTAATTTTAAGTATTGAATATACCATTCGATGCAGATTTCTTTTTGCTGGTTTTGAATATGATATTCGTTTCATTGAGAACTGAATCTATATAATATTGAAAACTTTTGAATGCAAACCCCATATTTATCATATTGAGGTTTTTCTCTTAAACTCAAAAAAATATCGTTTGACTTCGTCAAAAAGAATTTTGTTCAAATTTTGAGCACCTTATCTTTTTCATCATGACGATGACGAATGGAAGAAATGACATTGCTGTTACCTTCGATTTAAATCCGAAGTATACTACTTCATTACTCCAATTGTATCTACTTTACGTAGAATGCAGTTTTATGTATAGAACAAAGAAGAGAGTGAGAGAAGAATAAAAAAAAAAAAGAAAAGTGAACAATGAAAAGGACAATAGAATGAAAAGATAAATGACAGTAGAAATACGAGATTTATACGATTATCGATTACACTAACGAGACAATTGGATGAATAAGATAATTTGTAATTAGAAGAATTATTTAAACTAAATGATCATTCGAATTTTATACATTCGTACGAATGAATAAAACAAAAATTAAGAATAAAATTATTAGTTTATTAAGATTTATATTTCTTTTGTTTTTAAACAATTAGAAAATGATATTAATATATGTTTATCATATGTAAACGAAATTCTATTTGAATTCATACAAACATCAAATATTCGTATGCTAATCATATCAAACGGATTTTATCAACTTATATTTTGCTAAGTATATATTGAAAATATTCACTCACCAGCATTATTTATTAAAACATCTAATTTTGATAATCTTTCACGAAGTCGTTTTGCACATTCCCGAATTGATTTTAATGAAGCAAGATCAAGCATTTCGATTTCAACATTATTATTTCCTGATAATCTACATATATCTTTTAAAGCTTCTTCTGTTCGTTTTCGATCTCGACATGCTAAAATAACATGAGCACCTATATGAAAAAAAAAAAACAAAATCTTCTGTTGTTTTTTGTTTTTAAATCATTACAAATATTAATTTACCTCGTTTAGCTAATTCAATAGCTGTATATTTTCCAATACCAGTATTACTTCCTGTAATAACAACAGTTTTTCCATCCATTCGATCATGTGATGAACATTGTGTACCCGACCAATAATATTTATTCGAAACATATAACACTACTAGAAATTTCCAAAAGAAAAAAATAAAATAAAATTATAAGCGATTGACAAGTCGCCATATGAGACAATCAGAGCAGCTTCACGTACACATAATAATACTAATGATAAAAATCCACCATAACCATGTCATTATGAAATATTTATTTATCTAGAATAAACAACAAAAAAAAAAAATAAAATAAATGAAATAATTATTTTGATTCTTCTAAAGTTTGATTTTGTGTTGGTATCCATCGATTAATTGCTATTGTTTTTATTTTAGTTTGTTCAAGAAATTCTTCAATATTATTCGTATTTATTTTTGGTAATTCAACATTGGTTAAAAGTAATGTTTTACCTGCATTTAAACATGCTCGATTAAATCCTGATATAAATGACCATGTACAACTATTTATTTTCCAAAAATTTTCAATTGATAAACAATAATTAGCATGATTAAAAGTTGGACCAAATTTATAAAGCACTAATAAGAAAATTTTATTTTCAAAAATAACATGTTTCGATAAGGTCATTTTTGTTTGTCGATATTATTTTCAATTGGAAATATATGAGAGAGTTGTTAGAAGTATTTCTCATCATCTAGGTATCATGCGCTATTTCGATATGACTTTATTAGTTTCTGAAGTACCCTTTTCCAAGACTTACAAAAACAATGCACTAGGCGTGATTTTTCGCATTGATTATGAACATCGTGTCTAAGATTTAAAACGACCCGGATTATAACAGAGAAAAACGTATACTACTAATAACTTAATCGTAGAATAATTTTTCATCTCACAGTTCAATTTTCATACATTTTCTAAAATATAAAATTTACTTTATTTATTCCAAATGAAATCAGCTCTAAAAAACTCGCACATTAACTATAATGTCACGAAAAAAAAACCTAGAAATATTTTTAAAAATGAATTATTTGATTTTTTATCGAATTTCATACTAATGGAAGATTATCTGGTGTTAAGGAATCATATAGGTAGTCCAACATTGTTGTAATAGATTGACAAAAAAGCCAATTTTTTTCCCTAGATTGAAGCAACTAGTATTTTGCATGATAGAGTTGAGTAAAGACTATGAAAAATTGGAGGAATAGGTTTTAAGATATGCTGAACACGATGGTGTTACCGAAAAGCATAGGCTCTCTATATTTCAAAACAAAAGTTTTTTTGGAAGTCCAGGAGCTACTAAGGTTATATCAAAATTGTGCAAAACTAAGCGATGAGAAATACTTTACTAATTGAAAACAGTGTGAGCAAAACAAATGGCCTTATAGGAACATATCCTTTTTTTATTTATTTACTATAATCACAACCAAATTTTAAACCACATTTAATAACCCATCCAATACTTCGATATTGATAATAGACAGCATATTTTATTGGAAAGTTTTTATCTTTTAACATGAATCTATTCCATAATTCATCTGGAGATAAAATCTTTTGAAATTATTTTTTATAAACAAAAAAAAAAGAAAAGCTAATATTTTATTATCTTACTTGATTAAATTCATTTTTAACAATTAAACAACCAAGTGCATGTTGAAGAAAAATTGTCTAAAAAAAAAAAAAAATTGAAAGACAAAAAAAAAAGAATGATTGAATTAAACTTCTTCTGGTAAGAGATAAGCATGTTCATAGATAAGTAATTTTGATGATGAGATTTCGATATTATTATCTTCAATAGGTTTAGAATCGATTGTTGAATTAATTTTAGTTTGTTGAAGAATTGTTTGACATTCATGATAATTTTGTTCTCGAACTTGTTCATAAGATAATGGAAACATTTTATGATTTAATTCATTAAGAAAATCTTTTTCAAAATTAGAACTTTCTTCATCAATCTCCATTTGTTGATTACTAAATTTTATTGATTAGATAATAAATAAATAAAATTAAAATAATAAATTAACAAACTTTCTATCATTAATTTCAATTGATCGTAATCGATAAGGTTTTTCATATTGTTTTCTACTATTTGGTATTATTCCTAATGGTATTGATGATGAAACATGAGTTGTAGTTCGAACAAATTCACATTTACCAAAACTTCCCTACAAGACAAACAAAAAAAAAGGAAAACCAGTCTTTTAGTCAAAATTATTTCTAATAATAATAAATAGAAAATTGATTCATTATATGAATCCGAGGTGTCAACGATTGATATTTTGAATGTGTTTAATTCTAGAAATTTAATTTCAGTTGTTTACTTAATTTATTTCTATAAAGATATAATAATAATAAGTTCTTGTATGAAATAGCAAATTAAAATATAAAGAAATGAACATTATAACTATTTTTCATGATTGAAAAAAAAATGTAATCCTAATGGCACAAATAACATATGCTTAGGTGTAGAACATAGGGAATAAGTGATACTTATTAATAATCATTGCTGGGATTGAATAATAAGTTGATGCATCAACATTTGATTTTCAAAATGTAAGAGTCAAACTATCTTCTTTTGCTAATTATTAATTAAGTATTTAAAATTTGATCGTTGAACTTACATATCTAAAAAGTTTATCACCTTGTTCAACATCAGGAATCATAATAAGATCATCAACAATTTTTGCTTCAAAACAAGGCCAATGATCTTCATCTTGTTCGATCTATACTACACATAGTATTAATTGATATCTTTTTTTTTTTTTGAATGATATCATCGTTACTTACTTGATCAATATCATGAATAAATAATGGAAATAATTTTAAATATTTAATTCTATTTGATCGAATTTTACTAAATGATGTTGTTGTTTTCATTGATATCTTTAATAGAAAATAAAAAGAATATGATTAAACATATGAAAATATTTCAATTATTTATTTTATTCATTTCATAAATAAACAATTATAAATCTTTTATTATTATTAATAAACAACTTGTTAAAAACTAAATGAAATTATATTATTATAGTTGAACGACTACTATCATAACTTGTTTAATATTTTCTATGAAATCTTCTATTATTTCTTTTATATTGAATGTAAATAATAATATTGCATTGAATTTATTTAATGATGTATATTCGATTATTATCTAAAAAATTCGAGAACGATTTTAAATTAAATAAAATGATTTCAACTAAATTCAAAAAGGAAAAAATCTCTTCTATCGTTATCCATATATTATAGATTAGATGATCAATACTAATGATTCAATTGATTTCTTATTAATTCTCTGTTAAGTTGATTGAATTATATTTAAAAATGAATAGCAAATAAAAAGAAATTTTGACAGGTTGTTTTATCTGTTACACTAATATACTTGTTGTTAATAAACGAATTAACAACTGATTTATGGCATCTGGATTGATGTTGTAAAATCTATTCTATATATACTAAAAGAGTTTAAGTTTCCGTTTCCTAAAAAACAAAAATCTGTTCTATTGATTCGAAAATGAGTGTATTTTTTAAGTTCATAACTGTTCCATCAATAATAAATTCTCGAAAAATACACATTGAGTTCCTTAGAGATTGAAATAAGCTATTATATACGTTATTATATGCATATGCTATTTCACCATTGTATAAAAACTACCACATAGCCTCTAAGATAAGGCAGATGGCGTTCAGTATCAATGTATTCAAGATACATTGGAATGCTTCTTTTTCCATCACCAAAAAACAATGAATAAAAAACAAAATTTCGATTGTTCTAGTTATATTGTGTCAGAATAATTGAAATTATTTTATTTCATGAGCCTCTAGAATTTCGTCGAAAAAAATTCTCTCAGGTTATAACAATATGAATAAAGTATGAAACGATACCATGCCTCTGTTGTTGCTGAAATTAAACAATCGAATAAATACTATCGGATGGTTTAATAAATATTTTCTTAACAAGAACCTAGATTAAAAATCGGTTAAATATCAGAAATGTCTATAGTAGGCTTTCTGTAGAAATATCGGGGGGTTGAAGATCTTTTAACAACACCATCGTAATAACAGCACGGCAGCATGGTTTTTTCTTAAGAACATTGCAAAATTATACAATTTCGTACAGAATTTGGGTGTTCACAAGAGTAACATGCTGAGACTGGAAGAATCCTATGAATTAGTAATAATAGTTGTAATTCAATCCAATCCCAGCAGT
Organism: Rotaria sordida; assembly: GCA_905250125.1. Taxonomy (NCBI): domain Eukaryota; kingdom Metazoa; phylum Rotifera; class Eurotatoria; order Philodinida; family Philodinidae; genus Rotaria; species Rotaria sordida. The sequence goes on from CAJNOL010000833.1 coordinate 99,546, forward strand.
GATATTGGAAGTATTTTTTTTCTTTTGAATACCATTGCGACAGCGGTAGATTTTCATTCACGATTGATATTTCTGCTTATATAGTTCCTTCCTTCAAAAATGTTATTATTTATAATCATACTCGTAATTTTTAAATATTTTGTTTCATTTGAAGATATAGTTCATTTTTTTTTATCATATCTTAATAGTAAAGCAAATGGAAAAAAATTTTGTTCATAATACTAATTACAAATGCTATTGTTTGAGTTTCCGATTTCAATCTGTTATTTGATTTGAATGATTCATAGATATGATCTGCATATAAATTATTGGTATAGGAATACTTTTCAGTTTTTTCTTTGTCTGTTAAGAAGATTTTACATAATCAAAGAAACTCATTACTTCAATAAAAAAGAAGCTTCCTATTTCTCCACTCTTGATATAGCTGTCTCTCTCTAGTCAAGAGAAGACGTTATATTTATTTCGCTCTATATTTAGCATCACTTGTGTTAAGAATTGATAAAAGATTAAGGTTGAACGATGTTCATGCACAATCGTCTTCAAAAGGAAAAACTCAATCGTCAGCAATGACTCATATCGACATTCACTCTTTAGTACCATATTATACACGCATACGCGCGAAAAAAGAAGGATATCAGTTCTTTCTCTGTTAACTATGTATTTATTCTCTAGTGTTGAATACATGTATCTGTTCCAGAAATCCATGTCTATATAAGCGATTCTCATCGAATATCGATTAAGTGATTGTAATGTATCTAAGAGTCAGAGGACGACTGACACAAACAACCGTACTCAATTCATACCTCTGATATTTCAATAAAATGTTACCTATATGTAACCACAAGTGAGATGTGAAAACGGCAAAAATTTCAGTTTCTAAAACAATTTCTTGTTGATATATTGAAATTACAATATAGAGTTCCTATAGGATGAAAAATGACAATAACCACATCAGCACTCATGCGTTGCATATATTGGCATTCATCGGCAACAATGTTTTTT
>CAJNOL010000834.1:6340-53327 GCA_905250125.1 Rotaria sordida
CCCTCAAAAACTTATGAAAATCTTGTTCTTTTTAAATTTTTTCTGCTCGGACAATGAAGTAGAGATTCCGAGCTATCGAATGATATCAAGAAAATATTTTTCCTTCATGATGAAATTCGATTTATAAGATACATAAGATAGGTGTCCAAATAATAATTTTACATACTGTATATATATATGAGATGCATTCGCTTGTTTACCTATTTTCTATAATAATTTTTGTTTTTTTCAACAATCGATACATCGATTGATCTTCTGAATACAAAATCTTATTCAATGAAATATTTTCATTCGATTGTTGTTTTCGAATTCCTTTGTTCATGATTTATTCAAAAGGAGGAAATACATTTTGTGAATTCTCAGTTTCGGATGATACGATAGCATGGGCGTAACACTCCGCTCACTTGGTCGCTTAAGCGAAGCCTTGAAAAGTAGCTCCAAAATTCGTCATATATCTACGCGTATACTCGATTTCGAACATGATCATACAAAACTATTTCAATACTATTTGCAATTAAGAAAGAATACCATATTATAAGATACCTACTGTCGTACCTTTTTTCAAAAAATTTTGTCAAAGTACCAACGCGAGACTTCTTTTGATTTTGAAGCAACATAGTCTAGCCATTTCTCTTTCTTGAGCATGTTTGGTGATGATGTGGAAGAAGCAGATATCTAGTTGACATTATAAAGCAATTGGAATTACCTAGAACATAGTAACTACTTAATTCAACAAAAAACTGTCAAATTATATTTTGGATTGTAATTTAAATTTTTCATTATATTCGGTGATTGATTCCGTTTTGCTGTTTGGCGATCTAAAATTCACTCGATCCATGAATAACTCAAAATGAAATACTGATTTACAGGAGAATATTGCAACGATTCCTGCATCATAAATATCCAATAAAGATGATAGTTATGAGGTGAAAGTTGCTCAATCATTTGATGCACTTTATACCGAGAAAAGCGAACTCCACTTCAATACAGATCGTGGTAGACATGTCGAAAAATCCTGTAAGCCATGACAATTTGTGATAGACATGTCTACATGTTATTTTGAAGTTTAGGATCTAAGACTATTGTACTGTGAATGGATTTTGAAATATTGAATATATTTTTGACTTTGTCATGGATTTTAAATGTTCAAGTTTGAAGAAATGAGTTGTAGTCATTTCCGATGTGGCCTCATGAGCCCTGTCACAGAGCTGCGTATGAAAAAAGTAGGTAAAAACCCACTTTTGTACTAACAAAGTGAGCTTAGCGTGGCCAATTGTTATGATATTTCATTTGTTTTTGTCTTCTGTAAGCTATGTTTCCGTAATGGCAAGAGCAAACGCTTCAAAATTTTTGTCAAAGTTGGAGATGATTTATGCCTGAAGTTCTGACAAAAAGAGACAAGATTTTCATCATCCATATTTACGTAATGACATGACCTCCTTTCCTTACCAAAAACTCCAATTTTTGTCTAGACTGACGATTTTCAAGGTTCATACATCGTTGGATAGCCCAAGCTTTCTACTTTCGAATGCACTATCATTTACTAATTTTACGATTGAGTCTGTGGGATTTACAGAGATTTTCCTGAAAAACTTTTAATTTGCAGGGATGGCTTCCGAGTGTCAGTCATTAAAGTTTTTTAAGCTCCTCTTCACCTCTCCCATATGAAAAATATAACTAGTATACATTAGCAGATGTGCGCCAAACACTCTCTCACATTTTGCGCATATATATGCTGGTACGACTTTCCGAGTAGTGGTAAACCATTTAACTTAACCTAACATTAAGTACAGTTTTGTTACTTAACGTTTAATTTTGAACATTAAGTTTTAATGAAAAACATAATACTTCATACTGAGTTAAGATTTTTTTTCTATTGAACAGTTAATTTACTTAAAATTAAATTTAAGCGGTTGCGTTAGACAGATATCACTAAACCGTGATCAGGCTGCACAACACAATATTGTGCCCTTACGATAGTGGAGAAAAATTCTAGTGGAATCTAATTGGTCGAGAGCCTTTTTCTATCAACCAATCAGATTTCACTAGGGTTTTTCTCCACTATCGTAAGGGCAAAACATTGTGTTGTGCGGGCTGGTCACGGGATAGCAGGGTTCTCTTTCATATGGTCTGAACAGTACCACGACATGTCCGTATTGAAGTAAAGAAAAACTCGAAATTCAATGGTATTTGTCTAAAGCAAACACTTAAATTTAATTTTAAATGAATTTAGTTTTTAGTAGAAAAAATTGAGATTTACTATTAAGTGTTCAGTAAAGCCATTGACTTACTTTACTGAATTAAATCGAATTTAAAAAAGTTGTTCACTCCTAATATCAATTCATGCAAATTTTTAACGTGTATGGATATAGCCTCCTTTTCATGAACAAACTGTTAGTCAGACGAACGCTGCAAATATAATGATTCAAAGTTTATCTTTCCTTATTATTATGTGTTTTGTTTCCTAAAACTCCAGCGATACGAGATTGTTTTTATTCACACGATTTATAACCTATTTAAACGAGCTTGAACTTTTGAACTAACTAACATATGATTTATAAGCGACCTGCGTATTCAAGCGAATTGTCATTAGTATAACTGCACGAATTCTATCTTTCTACGCAGTTCTTAAGGTTCCTAGAGAGTTTAATCGAACATGATTTAAGTTGCAGAAAATAAATTATGTTTTGTTCCATAAAGCTCAAAATTCTGCATCGATGGATATATGATTGACGAGTGACCTATCTGTTCAGACGAATCGTCAGAGATATTTTTGACCAAAAATACAGTAATGTCTTCTATTTGCCAGCCTTTGGATGTTAAAGTCATACCAGACTGGTAAATAGTTATTTGACTTAATCCTCCATATTCATTGAGCTAGGAACTGTCACACATCTAATGTTTACAAAGTTAAAACAGGACAAATCGATGATCATAGAAGAAAAGAATTGTCTGACAGAAAACACACTCTACAGCTGTAGTAAAAAAAAAGCACAAATTATAGATGACATAATTTGTTACATATTGCTATTATTTTAGAAAAAGTAAAGTTAACGCGAATATCTGGTTTATTTAACATGTGGATAATATGAAAGATAAGAAACAAAAGGATGAATAAGAATAGCTTATAATAACACACATATATGCATGTACAGACACAATGCAATATTCCATAGAACGAAAGGAATACACCATAGTACGAAAGGGACATACGAAAGAACCAAAGTAAAACAAGTAACGCATGAAGGAAAAAAGTAATAGAAAAAAATCCAATATACACTAAATACAGTAATAAGGAAAATCAACAGAATTAACTGTCACTATACGACATAATTGTTTTTGACGCATATCTTACTATGTTTTAACTCAATTATGAAAAAAAAGCAAGAGAAGTTAGCAACAGATTCAAGTAATCCTTGCTAACATACGTTTCTGAACTTGTGTTGGATCGCTAATTGGTTGTACTAGATTCAGAGTTATATTTTCTTTCGATTGGTATAATTCTCAAGGGAAGAAGATCATTGACCAAAAAGGAAGACTTTGAGTCATAATACTAGATTTTCGACTTCATTTTAAAACTGAGCCTAGAACAAATGTGTTCGACGATTGGTGTTGACTCACTAAACACGAGTCTCAAATGTTGACTCGAATTATATGTTGAATAATATCGGTTTTAACAGGATTCGTCGAGAAGAAAACGATTCTTTTCGAGATTTCCTCGCCGTTATTTTTTTCTGCAGACCCAAACTGTGATTTTCGAAAGTTTTCTTTTTGAAGCCCTATTGAGGGTTATCGAGTGTGAAAACTCATTTGTTTGAGAATAGTGACCTCTTCTGAGATAGCCGACTGGTCAAGAGAACTTTTTCTTCTATATGCATGGGCTGAATAATTACACTTGTTACTTATGTGATCAAATGTTGTAACGAGTGTCGGTACGACCATTGATTGTAGTCACACTCACATATGTACCCGACACCTACACCTACACATCCACATCCCACAAAACGATCGAATCTTGGAAAGAAACGATTGAACAGGTACAAATGTTTGATATGAAAATCTGCTTCAAGTATAATTAACATTCTTTTTCTTTCAACTCGTCCCAAAAATTTGATTGCAAAACACCTTAAAATGATTTCGTGTCAGTTCAACATAACTAAAGTAGCATTTCTTTTTCTCCTTACTATAGCCTATATATATTTCGAAGACGAATGAGATTTGTGTTTCTCGGTTGAGAGATGCAAAATAAAGCAAGCGCGCTCGCCATCTCTACCCGTGAAATATTTGTTGTTGAGCAACAGCCGAATGACTGCTTGTTCTCTGGTTGGGGACCACTTGATTTCTTCTCTGATTCAAGAAAAACAAGTGAAAGACATCCCGTATTTGTTTACGAAAGCGCTTTGATGCGATATAGTAGCAGTAGAACGAACTCTAAAAAGAGAAACAATATCTACTCGACAGTGTTTGTTTATAAAACAAGGTCTCTTACTGAAATTGCACCATACCCATAGATATTGAAAACCACTTGAATTACACTTTCTTGAGCTATACGGTAGACACTCTTGATCATATTAGCCGTAACAATAAAATAAATTGTTGCAAAAGCATTTGGAGTAACGAAGATCAATACAATGATAATTTGAAATAAAACCATTCGCGTCATCTGTTTAGTGAGTGCAGAAAGCGAATGTCGTTCGTGTGCAGTTAACTTTTGTAATTGTCGATAGGTTAGAATACCGAATATACTAATTATGATGACAGGAATGACAAGATAAAGTCCAACGACAATAAAATAACTGCGAAAAAGTGCATAGGTTCCATTTGTTGTCACACATGTATATGTACCCGATCGTATATTCACAAGCAAGTCTTGGAGAAAGAAATAGGGTATATCGAGTAGAATCCACACGTATAGAAATATAATCACTAGATATTGTGCCACTTTGACACTACTCTTTTGTCGCCAAAACACTGAGCGGGATGAACAAAAAAAGGTATCCATCGATTGAAAACATAAACAACTGAATGAACAAAGGGTGGCAATGTCAAGAAGAGGAATCCGAAATTTGCACCATAGTCGATTAGACGAAATGAAATCAATACGAAATCCTTGGCTAAGAATACGTGTACCAACGCCAAGGAGAAGTGCTACTAGATCAAAGAATGATCTTGTGAGTATATAGAATGAACAGGCGTTGTTCTTGAAGCTTCCCAGACTGAGAAAGAGAATAATATTCAATAGACTTCCAAAAAGACCACTCATTAGTATAACAAAACCTAGTGCAATATTGAGTTGTTGAGAAAGGAGAGTAAGTGATGGAATAGTCGTTGTGTTGTTGATCGACGACATTACGCATTAAGTTTGTGATAGAGCTACCATTGTCAGTTATTTTCCATCAGCACAGCATCGAAATGAAACAAGAAACGAGCGATGGTATTAGAATATGTGTTAAAAAGAGAAAGGATCGAGTGTCTAGTTTTAATTTTAGACATTTCTTAATCACATTAGAATGCAAATCAGTTCATTATTCCTATTACTTATCTTAGTTATGAATTTCGATCAAAACACGCAGTTCAACAAGCATAGTAGCAAAACTGATAACATAGTTCTCACATAAGACGACAATGCAATCAATATCGCGAGACTCACATATTCTTCTCATTGTATTGATTGTCGTTTCTGATAATTTAATCAGCAATAAAATAAAAAAACTGAGTACATCTACAGTCACTTGTGCGACAGAGATCATGCTCTCTTGCTCAGCAAATGTGATTAGAACTGCTCGATGACAGAGTAACTCATTCATTGTTGACAAGCATACAAAACTATGCCAGAATAAGATCAACACTAATAACATATAAAGATTGAAGGATTATGTAAAAAGATATTTTTTGCTCATCTCCATAGCTAATTACTGTCCTTTCTCTTTTTTTCTTTTCGACGATGACGCTCAGTTTTTTTTTCTTCTTTTAATTAATTCTTACGTTTTTCTTACTCTGCCACTTCTCTCTCCTAAAAACTAAGTCAAATCAACTTGTGTGACAAGAGAAGAGAAGTAGGACTTAGGGTGAACGAATAAAACGAAAGACGAAAAGTCCTTCCAAAAATGAATTTGGTGTGAGTGTGAGTGTGAGTATGAGTGTGGGTATGACGATGGTTGAATTTCGGTGAGAATGTTGATGTGGTATGAATGTGAATGTTGGTGTGAGTGTGGTCGTTGGTCTGACTTTTGGCGTGTGCTGCACCATATGTTTGTGGCTGTAGAAGTGCAGTGTATGATGTGGGGTATGAGTCTTGTGTGTGAGTGTGTTGAGTTCAATTGTGGATGTATTTGCGTGCGATGTTTACGTGTTAATGTGGTGCTTGATACATTTGGGTGTGCTTATGGGTGTGGGAGTATGATGTGTGATGTGGATATTGCGACGTATTATGTGGATGTATTGGTGTGATATGTGTGGTGGTGGTGGATGGATTGAGGTATGATTGTGGACATGTGGTTACGAGTGTGATCAGTTGGGATGACGTAGAGAAGCATGACGCAGTACACACACCCACATCCAGAAAACGTTTTGCAATTTAATGATAATTATATGATGGAATTTATCAATAGTAGAATTTTTTTGTTGATTTATAGTATCACTGAGTTGGATAGAATTGTATCTTGACATTGGATCATGAATACAGTTGTCAATAGAAGTATGATTTATGATAGTCTCCTGACTAACGATTATTTCATAATTTGACGATAATTTATTATATTGATGATTGACTGGTTTAACAGTAGCTTTTGCCAAACATATAGATTTATATAAAATGTATAGATAACAACAAAAAAAGAACAGGTTTTCTTTTATTCTACCTGTCAGATCTGAATGACGGGAAACAATCGACTATAGTCATTGTTGAGTGCAGTGACTCGAATTTCGTCACTATTATCCAGAAAATCAAATGAAAACACTATACCTTCATAACCAGCATTGTTGTAGTGATGAATGTTGGTCTTGTTCATGACGATACCTAGGACTAGCTACCTTCATATAAATGAGAACGAAATAAACATTAATAACGTGTACTAATAGATGTTTCTACCTATTGTTATATTGATTGATTTGAGAAATTGGCATAGATGTTTTATTTTCAACTGGCTTCAGCATGGATTGCACATTGATGGGATTCGTCTGGGAGCAGATGAAAGATGAGCGTTTAGATTGAACAGAATTCTTTTTTGTTCTTGGAAATGGATAGAGAACAGATGATATTATTTGAATGTTTGACTACTGTTGTGGTACAACATGTGTAAAATGACAATCAACTCTGTTGGTATCAATGTGAATGAAATCAATATCATTAATAATTAGCATAGGTCTCTGAAAAAATAATTGAAGATGTGACTATGAATAAAATAGATGTTTAAAGGAAAACTTTGAACTACCATAACCGAATCTAGAGAAACAAGAGTATGAAAGTTAGGAGAATAGATATTATTGTTCTAAGGTTAATAATAAAATTTAGTGATAAATACAGATAGCTAGACATGCAGAAGGGAAAAATAAATAGGCTAGTGAAAGACGCCACTAGCACAACGCTTTTTTAAGGCGAAAGCTTATTGCAATTTAAAATATTTATTTTTTTCGTATTCGAGAATAAAGTTTTTCAAAATACAAATACGACATTAATTGTTTAACCTAAATTTTTTTATATAATTACTTCCAAAGTTTATTATCTGATTGATACGTTAGATTTGATTGAATTTGACTTAGAGAAAACTTTTCCTGTCGGAATTAAGGCTCGTTAATTGGAAGAAAGAGCTTCAAGTATGTCTTACTTATTGGTTTAATCATCAAACATATCGATGACTAGTTCTTCGACATAAACAATTATGTTTTTTTAAATATGACTAACTCAACCAAATAGTGCAAGGCTGTATTTAAAATACATGCTATGAGTCCAAAATAATGCAGCGATTATTAATGTAATAATGGTTTCTATATCGACATACATAAGTAGCTTGACGTTCCATCACATATGGTTATGCGATAGTAGACTGTGCTAGTTTCATCCCCTTGCAAACTGTCATTTGCTTTCAGGCTCTGTAAAAGAAAATGATTGGTTTGATTTTATGTACAAAATATTATACAATGGGGTATTTAATTTCAATCTGAATTAGAACAAAAAAAGACACTTGATTTCCAATTGAAATGGGGATCTAGGGGGGTCTTTAGAATTATTCATATGAATATATACGTAGATGCTTCCTTCTTTTTGTATGCGGGTATGCACATTTATAATTATATGAATAATTCTAAAGACCCCTAGACCTCCTAGTCCCCTGTCACCAGAAAGGTGATATATAGCCACATATAACAATAAATGATTCTCAAGATTTATGAGACGGTATGCCTTGAAAATAGAGGGATGAAAAGCCTGCATGTTATTGGATGTTAATCACTTAGTCGAGACTTCGTATTACGTGAATAAGAGTGTGATTGATCTATGATTAGTGGGATCCGTGATATATTTTATTGATAGAAAGATCTTCTCTCCACCTGTTCTGTCCAGAAAAAAAGCTTATTTTCTTAGAATTCTAAACCTGCATGTTCGGAAAAAATCGAGCATCACGTTTTTGTCCATAATTCAGTTTGAAATGAAAAACCTCATAGACTCCATTTTATTGATCGATTTTTGAATTAAACTAATATATTAATCGACTGTTCAGATATATATTACACATTTAAATTGAATGTCAAATATGAATAAACTGTAGACCTGTAGCAGCTCATAGTTCTATGAAGTGGTTCTTTTTTGAGAACTGGATCTAGTGATTAGTTCTTTTCATTTGATTTCAGTGCTCTGATAATGGTAATATAGCAATTCTATTCAGTACTTGTTTCAGTTGTAAAAAGAAGAAAGAGCTGGTTATCAGTTTCAGTTCTTTTCAAAGGAACTGGATGAATGCTACCAGTTGAGCATCTCGGTCGCGAACTGTCACAGGTCCAAATAAGTCATGGAATAGTTCTGCCTCTAAGGCAATATTTTTCAAATCTTGTCAAGTTCATTTATTATTGACAAGTATAATAATGCTCGCACGGTTACTTGAGAAATTTTAATGAATGATTCTGAACTCTATTACCTGAAAAACGCTAGATACTTTAAAAACATCTCGACTTGTGATAGAAAGTTAAATTCAAATCTTTCGAAATTAAAGAAAGAAGTAGTCTACAAACGCTCACGATTTTCAAAAAAAAATCTATCTTTGATAGTTGATCCTAAATGAGAGAAAGGCATAGCCTAAATCTGTACAAACGAAAGAAAGATACAGCGCAAATTTTCACGAAATCGAAGACAGCTACAGTCAAACTTTGAAAAGCAGGAAGGATGTCCTTCCACAACTTTCCGATCATATCAACACTGGATATTTTTATTTGAAAATATCTCCGTGAGGTTACTATTTCGATTTTAAAGTGTTACAAATAACATCGATGCTGTCATTACTCTACTTGAACTAATCAAATACTTTAAAATGTTTGATTCTCGAAAGTCCCTAAATTAAGAATTTGTGGTAAAATGATAGGCATCCATGTATTTTCGTCGTCCAACTTTGTTAGAAATGATTCAGCTCTAAGTAAATTGAAGTCAAATTAAGACAATGAACAACTATTCATTCCAAACAGATTATTATGGGAATTATGACATCTCTTCCCGGACAGTACACAATATAAAAGCTTGTCAAATTTTCAAAATCTCATTAGTAATGACACTCATCATATTATTCATGAAAGTAATGGATTTTTATCAAAAGTTTTAACTTGTTAATTATTTATGAACTTCTCTATTCCATCTCACATGTGTTATCCGAATGTTATGCAATTCCTTAACTTATAAATAAATTGATTAGATATTATCTAAATTCAACAAGATTTCATGGAACTTCATCGATAGATCTAAAGATTTCGACAATAAACGATAAAAGAATTATGTTGAACATTTCCCTAATGTTCTTCTAAAAATGTCTTCAAGTATATATTCCGAAATGAAAGCTGCTATATCTATACTATTATCTTTATATAACTATTTGTATTGTGGATCCTCATACTCTTCTATCAGTGTCTTTATGCTTTAGAATCTATAATACAACACGCGCTATATAAAACAAAATAACTTTAACGAGTCACATAAAATTCATTGCCCTTAGAGTATTTTACAAGTTTCAATTTTTTCTCAAAATTATTTTCTCATGAACTTGATTAAGTTCACCGCATTTGGATTCAATGCCGATGAACAAAACACTAATATCTACTATATATATGTTATTGTTCAAATTTGTCTACTAATTGTTTTAATAAAAACGTATCATCTGATGCATTTACATGTCCAGAGACCATAGATAGTACGTCATCGATCGAGAGACCTGTTCTCATACAGCATATATTTTATTTGATCTATAAAACTTTGAAAAAAAATTGTAGAAAGCATGGTGAACATTTCGAAGAAAATCACACCTATTGAGTTTTAATGATCTGTTTGGCTAAAAATGAACAAAAATGATTATAGAAACAATACTTAACATTTAGATTTTTATGATTTTTCAATAATTTCAGTAAGTGTTTAAAACCTTAGGACTCGGCCATATGTTCTTTTTTTTCAAGTGTACTCAGAGATATTCTTGATTTCTAAAATTTCTATAATAATCGTATAAGAGAAATTTAAAAACAAACGAAGTTTTGTCAAGATACTTTTTTAAATACTATCAGCGTTAAGTATACATCGTCTTATGTGATGAAATTGAGTTTACTCACTTTAAATTTTGCACCATGAAATAGTTTTTATTTTACGAACTACAAGCTCATGTATAATTTCTTTGGAAATGAAAATGCAAATATGTTCCGAATGAAGACCGGTTTTTATTTCGCATAAGGAAAAGAGTATTTGTTTTTACTGGTATTCAGCAATGTCGATCGTAAAAATTATCTTTTCAGTCAAAGCAAATATCATAAACAGAATCAATATAAAAAAACCCGGTGTTAATCTATGTACGTTACAAAATTTTCACACGAGTTTGGTTTTTCGGTTACAACTGCAGCCTGGCTCGTCTTAGAGTTTCCTTAGGAAATTAGCCGAGAAACCAAAACTGTCAGAAAATTTGGAAGCATACACAGATTAACATCAGTTGTCTATGTTGATCACGATTATGACATTAGTTTTGATCTAGTGAAAAAAAAAATGCTCGTTTCTCTATATGAACAAAACGATCTGCATTCGGAACATGTTCACATCACAGCTAGCTATAAGACAGGATGGTCCTCCTATCCTGTCCTGCTCCCTTCCGCTAGGACAGAAAAAGTTGTTCTGTACCCAGCTCTAGTTCAGAACTTTATTTACAAAGAAATTATACATGAGCTAGTAGTTCGTAAAAAAAAACCCTACCGAATGACACAAAATTTCGAGTGAGTGAACTTTAATTTAGCACATAAGACGATTTATACTTAACACTGATAGTATTCAAAAAGTATATTAACAAGACGTTGTTTATTTTTACATTTCTGATAAACCAATGTTATACAAATTTTGAAAATATTTTTTTTTTCAGAAGTATCTACTGATATATAACTCATTTGGCTTACAATCAGTAACTAGCACATACATCAATGCATATGGGCAAACGAGAAACTCGCTGAGTATGCTTAAAAAACTCAAAATATGACCCAGTTTTGAGCTTGTAAACGTTCACTAAAATCACTAAAAAATGATAAAAATCTAAATATAAGGTATTGTTTTTATGATGATTTTTTGTTAGTTTTTATTCAAACAAATCATTAAAATTCAATAAAAACCGATTTCCTCAGAAATCATTACTCATCCTTTCTATTTATTTTTTTCTATTCTATATCGAATTACATATGCTTCTGTAATGAAGAATTATCTAAAATATCGTTGTCAAATAGTCACTAATGATAACAGCAATAACATGACAAAATTACATATTGAAATACTTTAAAACACAAAAATAAATAAATCAATCAATAAATAAATAAACATATTTAAAAAAAAAGAAACATTTTAATCTACTATCGCAAAAGCATCTCTTAAGAATTGTTTAAAATTAAGAACAAATGTTAATAATGCAAATAAGACGAGTGATAATATAATCATTGTTAAATGTCGTGGTAAAGCTGCTCGTATTCGTCTAGTTAAACGATATAGACGAAAAGCAAGTTTAATAATATATTGAAAAAATTTCCACACTGTTAAAACATGTATAATACAAAATAAAAGACGAACGATAGTTGTATATCGACCAAAATCAAAACGATATCGTTCCGAAAGCCACCAACAATATGAAAGCCATAGACCACTAAATACTAATGCTAAACGAAACTGATTTCGAGCAACAAATTCATTTTCTTCTGTTGTTGATAAACGTGTTATGGATGTTGCTGATTGATATGGTATTGCTACTGGTATTTTATCAGATGAATAATATATATTAGTTGTATCCATTCGATTAAAATTTAGTTTTGTCTATTTCATCTACAATTCAAATATTAAGCAAAAAAGAAAAAAGAAACGACAGAGAAACACAAGACAAAAAAATTCATTTTATTTTAATGTTAATTTCTACGAAAACATAGACAAGTACATAAAGATTAATTTTCGCTTTCTTTTTGTTGTTCATCATTATTTATAGCTTCTTGTATTGTTTCATGCTCTTGTTGTTTAATTAATTTTTTTAAAATATCAACACGGTTTAAAATTTTATGACATTTAATTCGAAGATATTCTTTTGATTGTTCATTAGCACATGCACGAGACATGAATTCATCCATTAAATAATCAACTCCATCACGATAATGACGTATAGCAGCATAATAATCTCGATTATGATCATAAACTTTAGCTTGTTCAAGTAATGTTAGACCTTGTTTTAATTTATCAAAATCATCTTTACTTGTACAAGCACTAAGACAGACATTCTCATTAATTGGTGTCATCGCGGCATGAGCTAAATACAAGAATACGAAATACAAAAAAAATATTCTAGATTAGAAATATCTATTTTTTAATACCTCCAATGTTACTGTCCATTATTTGTTAGTTTTCTTAATAACAGGATACAATACTATAAATTAGATCTAACAAAAAAAAAAAAAGAAAATACACTCTATAATCGTTAATGCTAGAAGAATGTTCATTCTCATTTTCTTGTCAAACTAGGAGAGAAGGCAAAAAAAAGAACAGAAAAAAAGAGTAGAAAAAAGGACTAGAACAAACATATATGCAGAGTTCATTACTAGCGGACGAGTACGAAGGAAAATCCGAGAAACACGATCATCATTCAAGAAAAGAAAATGTATGGAACAAGTATGATGATAGTTCTGACATTTTGCTATTCGTTTTTTTTTTCTTTGGATTTTTCTTTTGCTCGTTCTTTCCCTGTCTGTCAGTGTTTTTAGCGTCCTTTTTTTTCTATGTTGTAGTTTTATCGTTCATGAAAAGAAGTGATCTTCTTAAAGTAGTAACCACAACTTCAATCAATAGAAAAACAAGAGGAAGACAACAGGGCAAGGAAAAAAAAGAGAAAAAAAATTCCCAAACCACAAAAAAAGCAAATGCTTGTTCTATTGTTTAATCAAGTGTTCCTTATATGATGTGTACACGAATGTTGATGATGATGATGATGATATTAAACTTAATCATAAAAATGTAGGAAAGACAGTTGGGTCAATGTTGATCAAATAAAACATAGAAAGACTAACGGTTATTCACGACCAAATATAAGAACAATATAAGTGAAATATTTCTTTTTTGCTGAAAGCATTTATTGTGCAGTTCAAAAAACAAAGAAAATATATAATCTTTTTTTTTTCTAGTGAATAGTTTTTAATAGTTTTCTTTTTTATTATAATGGCTCAATAAGAGAAAGTCAAGTATTCTCACATCAATGTCAAAAGAAAAAAAAAAACGTTCAAGGCTATAATAGAAACTTGTAATAAAATTTATCTAGGTCGAAAAATAAATAGTTTTAATAAATCAAATTAAAATAGTTCGTCTATTGATAACAAATAATATGCTACAGCTAATTGTACAGATAAGAATATTAATCAATCAATCAACTTAATTTTTTCGAATTCACTAATTTTAATTACAATGAAAGAAAACTTTAAATATTTTTAGGATTGAAGAAGAACACATAACTAATTTTCTTTTACCCCATAATCTTATTTAAATTGAAATGTTTCTTATATACATTCGGCGCGTTTTCTTCTAGTTATTTATCTACACAATATGATGCGACTTTTAAAATATAAATCTAGAAATTACATTTTATATTCTCTTAGCTGTTTAGTAATTATTACTGCTTCAATAACATTTATTTTAAGTCTTTATCGATTACAGCGTGACGCAAGTTTATTAAATCGTGAACGAAAACGTGACTATGTAACCAATAAAATTAATAAATCATTTCCGACAATAGCTCTTATAATGAGTATTATTGTATGTATATCATCAATACTTGGTTTTATTACTGTTCTTACTGATGGTCGAACGGAAATGTTGATCACATCTATTGTTTCAAATATTATTTTAGGTATTGGTCTTATTGTTCTCAGTGTTATTATGCTTGGATTTGTTCAAAATATAGTTGAGAATTTTCCTATTGATATTGAACGATTACTTGTCGATTTTATTATTCATAATAGTAAGTAAAGAGAAAAAAAAACAAGAAAAACATATTTAATAAATAATAATAATAATAAATTTTAATAAAATAAAGAAACATCAGCACGTGATGAACTACTTAAAATTGAAAATAGTAATGATTGTTGTACAACACAAGATTTAACATGGACGAAAGTATATTCTCAAGCAGCTGAATGTAATCGAGAAGAAAAATATCGAATGATTTATGCTGATCAAGATGAACAACGTGGTTGTGTAAAAATTATTAGTCGAACAGCATTATCATTTCTGCCTGTACTTATTTCAGAAATAATTTGTGGGTGTCTTTGTCTATTACTTGGTTTATGGACAATTTATGTTACATGTCATATTAATAATCGTTATAATAATCTTCAAAAATCAGATGATGAAATTATCAATGTAACACCATCAACAGTACCTTTAACAAAATATCCATATTATCAAACAAATAAATCAATACATAGCATGACTCCGGAAATTAAAATTTATGGTGATCAAACGAATAAACAAATAGCTAATCATACTATATCTCGTCATTCCAATCCTTCGATTCCTTTTAACAAAATTGATAAATCTCTATATGCGAATACTGTTACACTATGAATGACATTGAATTTTTATTAACAAACTAGATGAATAATTCAATAAGAACTTAACAAATAAAGAAATTAATATAAGTTATTAATGAAAACTGTATGTTATATATTATTTAGAACTACATACATACTGTAGAAATTTATTTTATTCAAAACTGATATGATTATTAAATAATCAATAGAATAGATTTAATTTAGCCTGAAGGAGAAGACTATCTTAGATATAATTTTTAATCAAATATAAACTTTGAATGATTTGAACTTCATTAGATAAAAATTAAGAACATATACGTAAAATTTTTTATTATTTTTACTCGTTTTAAACGTAATTAAAAACTTGCAGATTAAATTTGAATTTTTCTGAATAAGAACTAAATAGGATGAAAGATTGATTAAATCGATATTCATTTTGTCTCTATTATATATAGAACACGAAAACAAGCTTTATCAAAAAGTCCTAATAATTGAAACATACTTCAATGAAATTCCATTTTCTAAATATCCCGACAATACAATGTAGATATTGAATCTTAAACACAATTTATGTAATAGCATCTGAATACATCTAAACATAAATGAAATAAACCATGTTGACACGTTCGAACGCCATTTTTCATATCTAACTATGCGCATATAAAAATATATCATAAAGATCTTTCAAATTGCACCCAAACTCAATTACTTTTATCCATAATATTTACATAATAAATAGATGAATCATAGATGCTTATGAAAAAATTATAAAAAACAAGCATTGATAATAAATACGAAAGATAATACTGACAAAAGTGGAATTGATCTAACGTACAAAATTATTATGAATAGGCTTTGTGACAATCGAGAAACGATAGAAAAAAACACAAGCTCACTAATTTGTTATTGAAAAATAAAACACGTATGAATTCATTTTATTTTTGTTTTGTTATTGATAATAGATTACAATTTATAACGTCATCAAACGAGTCTATTCATGGTTATTCTATACTAACAAAATTATCATTCGTTATCCATTCAATCAGCAAAATGACTTTCAATACATTCAACAAATTCAAAAAAGAAAAATAAATTATTAGTTAATATAATAACATGAGGATTTCTTATCGAATGATGAAGTAATATTTTTTTATTATAAATAGATTATTCGAATTTTATAGAACTTTTCGATATAGTAAATGACAATATTTAGTCTATTGTAATTTGACAAATTTATTCTAGTTTTTATTTTCAATTATCACTATGAGACAATATTATTTTATTAATTAATATTATTAAATTACTTATCATCTTAATATATTATTAAAAAAAAATGAAACAGCAAAGATTCTCATTCATTAGATATTCTTGAAATTTTTTTCTCTCGAAATATTGAAGTTTTTGTTTTTTTGTTACTATAAAAATTTACTTATTATGTTGAAATAGAATACATTAAATTTCATATGTATATTATAATTATTCGATCTTTTCAATCAAGTTTCATTTGATAACATTGACCTCTAATGAAGATAGATGAACTCATAAGGGGAGATTTATAACTATTCTTTTTCTTTTTGATAATTGTTTATGAGTTTTAAACGTTTTTTCCCATTAAATGTGTGAATTTATCAATGAATAATCGATTGAATGCACTAATAGTACTCATAATTTCGACCACTATATCTCATCATCAAAAAACAATTTACATCAGCTAATATATGACACACTGGTGAAGGGCAATAATAATCTTAGAAAGCTCTTAACATAAAAGTCATATATAAATAAATATATATATATAACATTTTTTTCTTCATATGATAATTATGAAAATATTTACGTATTGGTCATTCATATTACAAAAATAAATGATAAATTCAAAAAATAAGAAAACAAACAGTCTATTATTTATTACTAGAAAATCAAACAATTGAAATATTTCATATTTGACAATATTTGTTATTGTCTTATAATTATGATCATGTAACTAAGTACATACTAATGAAATTTATTTTGTATACATAAACTTATTTTTGATCTATTCTCAATGTTCTATAATGAAAGCATAACATGACTATGGAAGTTTTCAAGATATATTGTTACATAGTAGTTCATATAGATCTATTGTTTTTTTTTTGTATCGCATATGTGTCCTTGTTATTATCCTTATTGCTCATTGATATTTTCTATTCGTTGTCTTGTAGTCACACGTTTCTTATACACATTATGTAGAGTCACATGTTCTAATTCCGCCGGAAGAAAAAAACATTTTTAATGTTTCTCTGGTAATTCACGTTATGCTGGTTGTAGAGAAGTAAGAGTTTGTTTTCAGATGAGAGCAAACATTTCTCTATTGACTGATATAAAAAAAATTAGCTAATCACTTAAGAGAACAGTGACAATAGAGAGGGAAATCAAACTTGATTGAATTTTAGCATGTTCCTAATACTACCGAATACATATGAACTACATCGAGCTATGAAATATAAACTTGAGGATGTTACTTCGTCTAAAACAGGTCACCACCATTCTTATATCATCTGAAAGCTCTATTCAATAGCTATATGTTTGTATGAGATAAGCAATAAAAGATTTTGTTTGACCTTTAATTTGATTGTATCTATTATAATATCTTTTTATACCTAAGACAACAGCATATAATTAAAAACACAAGAATATCTCAGTACTTAGCAAATTTCATACTGAATTTCGAAAATCAATTCCGAGACGATTTCTAGAGCATGTTCAATAAACAACTATTCGCTTTGCTGATCAATCTTTTCAGTACTATAGTATGTTCTCATAATTTGTAGAACAGTTTCATCGAGAGAAGACCACATCATTAAGTATTTTAATATTCTTAGCAATAGAATGATTTAAGTAGATACTCAAAAAATAATATGCTCATTCTAATATTAAGTTCATAGATGATATATTTTTCGACATATAAAGCTTTGCAGCAACATCACCCTATAGTTTAGTGTCAGTGTATAAAAAGTTACTTATCGGAAAAATTTTAGAGATTGTCTCGGAATTGGTTTTCGAATTTTAGTATGAAATTTCCTAAGTATTGAGATATTATTATGTTTCTATATGTTGTTATCTCAGGTATAAAAAGATATTATGATAGATATAATCAAATTGAAGGTCAAACAAGATCTATTTTTTCTTATCTCATACAAGTCTGGGACTCTTGAATAAAAGTTTCAGATGATTAAAGAATGATGATAATCTATTTTAGTCGAGGTAACATCCTTGACTTTATCTTTGATAAATCGATGTATTTTATATGTATTCGGTAGAATTAGAAACATACTAGAATTCAATCAAACTTGATCCCTCTCCCTATTGCCACTGTTCTTCTAAGTGATTAATTAATTAATTTTATATCAGTCAATAGAGAAATGTTTGCTCTCATCCGAAGAGAAAAAAAATATTTCTCTACGGCCTACATAAATCTAATTATCAGAGAAATACTAAACGTGTTTTTTTTCCGACAGAACTAGAACATTTAACTCTACTTTCCATACTTTCTTCATGTGTTATCTATATGAGTTTTTTTTCATCATTGAATTCTGATCATCTGATGATTAGTTTCCCATCAAGCATGATTCGCTGTCTTAGATATAACTTGGATTTTCTAATAGTAAAGCTTATATGACACGAACACATTTATCGTGTATTATTTACTGATTGACAATCTAGATTTAGCGACCTAACAATATTACGTTAATTCTGTTTGTTTTTATTATGAAAGCTAATTGAGATTCGTATGTCATTTCACATATTAGCCTATATCACATCTTGCAAGAAAACATCCGACACCTATCAGCGATACATAAGTCAATTGCTGAAAAGATTATTACGACCATCTGTTGATGCTTGTCTAAGCAAAGTGATTGTCCATTTATTTATCTATACATCTTCCCTAGATAGATTACTTCATTACGTCTATGTATTTACATGAATAATTAGAGTTTAGCTAATAAAACAAAACAGGTTCTATTCTATGTTATTTTATAATGTGTCCAATTCTCGTTCAATTAATTTAGAAAGTAATTACCAATGTTATCTTTTATACTTTAATGTGAATATTAAAATATAGTACACAACAAATAATCTAAAAGTAAGTGCAGATGGTTAACATAATTGATCTAAAATGTCTGCAATACTCATCATGTCTGCTCTGAAGGATATCTTACGTATCTATTATGATTTCTTGCCTTTAAGAAAACGTCTTAGCACCATGTCTAGACTGATTATAAAGTAATAGAGGTGTCATATTAGGATTAATATTTTAAAATGCTAATATTAAAGCATTAGTATTAAAATTAAGTCTAAAACTTTGGTATTATTTTACATTGGAATAATTAATGCCTTTGTCTTAGCATTGAGTAAGTATCATGTTTTAACTGTAGTACATAAGCTACCTGTATCTAGTTCTTGGATAGTTCATGCTCAAAAATTTTCAATGACAAAGTAATTATATTCTATTTTCACAATTTGTGAACTTGAACTGTCTTAGATCTTTTCACAAATAGCATATATGTATATGAATTTTTAAGGTAATGCTAATTCAATGCTAACATATTTGCATAAAATAATTCTAATGAAAAATAAAATCAAAGCATTTAATTTAATTTTAACACTAATGAATAAGTACTTAAACCCAATCATCTCTTGTTCAGACTAGTCAGTAGGACTAAAAAACGATAACAAACACAGACGAACGATATGTTCGAATATTTGATCAGACAATTTTCAACATCATGACGGATGTTCTGATGACAGACTGTGTCATAGCCATAGACTATAATTAGTTTAGACAGTCAAGAGAGTAGAGGAACACTCGTCTATTTCGTAGATCATCAAAAGAACACGCCCCAAGCGATGCACTTTGAATAGTCTGAAGCATCCTCAATAGTAATTGGCCCTATATGAAGCATTCCATATACTTTTTATGATTAATTCATTCTTTAGAATATGCCATCGACTATAATTAGATACATTCTAAAATAAAATTTCAATCTTTATCTTTTACAAGGACGAAAAATAATCATTGTGGTCGATTATAAATGCATTATCGTTCTCTATTATATGTGTAAAAGTAATAAACACTTACAATTTCTCATACAGTATCTTACAAATACATGCTTATCTTCGTATGACTGATTGTCAAGCATGGTTTATTACGTTGCAATTTCAGAAAGCAACAAGAAGTATTATATTTAATCCAATACAGATTATCATCGCCTTTACTAATTGCTTTTAGAATTAAAATGACAATAAAAAAAGACTGACACAACGAGTAATGAAGTCCAAAGTAAAGAGCATATGTCGCACATCGATCTTATTATATACCTCATGATATTTCTTTAAATCTTCGCGTATCCGTCTACTTTATCACTCAAAAAACGATTGTATACTTCTTCAAGGAGAAAAGTTTTCGTATTTTTGCATAGCTAAAATATCAAAGTATATCGAAGCAAAAAGAAAAATAGTTAGAGAACGTACAAAAATATTCAATTTATTTTCAAGTCAGAATTGTCACTTAATCTATTTCATAATTTATTCCATGTGAAAAATAAATTAAAAATAAATTAATATGAAATTAATTAAAATATTTGGTATATATCATGCTTTTATTTTACATATAAATTCTGATGATTTAAATTTAAGAATAAATTTGAATTACATAAATTTAATTTATTCTGAAAGTTTAAATTACGGTAATTTAAATTTAAATAACTTTTTTACATTAATTTTTAAGTTTAGTGTTTTGTTCGATATACAAATTAAATACCTTTAGCTTACAACATGGATACCAGAACGCGTGTAGGCTGGTAAGACTTAAGCTACATCAGAATTCGGCACTATTCAGCTTATGAGAGAGCATCTACAGGTGTCAAATCGATTTTCGATCGAGACAATGTTCATTTGATGAGTACTAGTGAATAACAGAAAAGTCTAGAATAATTTGGTTTTCCGAGTCTTCATTTTTAAGATATCGAAATTTTACTGGATTTTTCAACAAAAGGCTATGATCATCCTCAAGTCACTTTCGAGTTTCGACTCCAAATTTTGCATGAACAAAGTTCTTAATGAGATTAGGTGATTGTGTAACTAAACTCTCCCCCTATAATAGAAGCCTTCTCCAGAAGGATCAATGTGCAAGATATATTAGAAATCCTCTCATTTTAAAAAACTTTTTGAAATTTTTTTTTGAATTTTCATCATAAAACTTTGAAAATTAAAAATCTTAAGGTAAGAATTTGCTTGGTTTTCTTATTTATCAGCATAAAAATCTTGAAATCTCTTAGAAAGTCGTTTGAACAACTCTTAAAAATTCTGAAAATCTGCAAAAACCCATTGAAAGTGTTCCATCTAGTAATAATAACAATGATTTTATAGGAGTATATAACGTTATTGTTTAAATTTGGTAGAAAGAAACAAAAATTTTTTTCAAACTTTTTGTTTTCTTTTATTTTATATCGACGTTTCGATGTATAAGTCTTCATTACCGAGATATGGAATGAGATTGTTACAAAAAAAGAAAATTTTACATAGAACAAAATAAAAACAAAAGCCTTCTACACAGTGCACGAACGTAATTTGAATTCAGCAACGTGACTGATACAATAATAGTCAAGTTAGGTCCCGAACAGACTGAAAAAAATAAAACGAATTAAGCAACGTGATTGGTCTATTTCGATTTAAATCGTCTTTTTGAGACGATTTATTCGTTAATTCAGTTTTAATTCACTTTGAATTAGTCAGTCTGTTTGGGGCCTTATCTCGAGAAGATGGTTTAACTCTTAATTCTCCAATCACGTTGCTTAATTCAATTTGAATTAATTTCTCGTCGTCTAGTATGTACAAGGTCAAAAAGAAGAAAGAGAGACGTTTATAACGAATAGAAACGAATTATAAATAACTCTACAAAATACGGATAGAAACAAATGAATGTCTCTCTTTGTTCTTATTTCGTTCTATGTAAAATTTTCTATTTTTATAATAATCTCTCATTCTATATCTCGGTAATGAAGTTTTCTACTTCGAAACGTTGATGTGAAATAAAATAAAAAGAAAAATTAGAAAAAAAGAACTTTTATTTCTTCGTATTAAATTTAAACAATAATGTTATAGACTGTTGTAAAATCATTATTATTATTTCCAAAGCTATTTTTCATAAATACAAAAAAATTGTACATCTAAAAGTATTAAAAACTTGTAGGACTTAATAGAAACCCCAGGGAGCTTCTAAACTGTGGGGGAGAGGGAAGTTGGTATTTCCTTTTTTGGAGATGTGAATTTACTGTTACAGATGAGTGAATTTCGAATATTCTATATCTCATGATAGGAGACACTAGACACTTTACAAGTTATCCAATGAAATAATCTCAATAAGAATCTTGTTCGTACACAGTTTAAAGTCGAAATTCGAGAGTGATCTGAGGGAGACTACAGCTTATTGTTGAAAGACGTAGTAAAATTTCGATATCTCGCAGTTAAAAAGTGATTTGATATTTGGATAAATTTTCTCATTAGCCTTACCTAAATTATTGCTCTCATCTTTGATCACAATCGAATCTAGCATTATCTGACTAGACGAACTTTTTTTAAGTGCATAGATTGAAACTTTTTACACATGTATCTTATTATGTATTGTGACGAAGAAAAACTGAAAAATTGAGATGGTAGTTAAACCCGCTATTTATGTCGTCATGTATTATTCTTTTTACACAGAGTGATATGTAAACTAAACTAATCATAGAATCGCGTATTCTAAAAGTAAAACTATCTGCATCCGAGTATTTGCCATCTCTGTCATGATATTATTACTTATTTGATTCTACTGAGTGAAAATATAGTTCTAATAATTGATACTGCAGAAAGAAAATAATAATTATATAGAGTTTGACGACATTTCTTCATATGATTATCTAAATTTCTAGTGAACCGTTCGACATCATTAATCTATTGAGACGTTAGAAGATAATTATATGATTCTTTATATATTGAAAATAATGTCATATTAATGCATATTTGATTAGATTGTAAGTACTTTCTTTCGAGCATAGTGTCACTATCAATATTTTAGATTATAATCAATAAATGTCATCGAAACGATCTGCTGGATCAATTTTTGAATAGTTAACAAAAAAAGACAAGATGTTAAAAACTCTTGCAAAACGAAACATTTTCTTACGTGAACATCGATCTGCTCTTTGTCCAGGTAATATATAGAAAAACTTTGCTTTGAATAATAAATAAACACCTGCTGAGTTTCATCTCATTTAAAAAAATTTCATTGCTTCGAGCTCAAAGTTGTCGGATGCAATTACAAAAAAGGAAAATCCTTTCTCATTATAGCTTATATCAATCTTATCTGATCTATTTAGTATTATGTAATTGAAACTTTTCATAATAACAAAACTAGAACAAACTCTGAGTTCATTTCTATCATATAGCATCACAGAATGTATATGGGCGTGTACACATTGATAGCTTGATTATATGATTCAATCAACTAAATGATAGAAACTTGACGTTATTTACTTGTCCAAAAATAACTTTTCTTCTATTACTAGTACTATTTAAAATTATACGAAACATGAACAGTTAATCAGTTGAAGACTGATGTGAGATACTCTCGATGACCAGCATAAGTGATTGGAGCAGATTAATACTTAGTAATATTTTTTTACGCTTTAGGGGTACTTAAGACGTTCATCATACAGAACTGACAAGTCTAATCTTTTTTTTCTCAAAAAATCTTCGTACATAACAAATCAATATTTCATAATCTCCTTAATAATTTTAAATGGTCTTTTGTTTTTTGCAGGGACAGATTAGGCGTAATGGATAGAATGATGCTCCTTCATTATGATCAGAATGTAGCTATGAACTCGGAACGATTTTCGAATAGTCATGTAAAAGGACTTTAAAGAAAAAGATAGGGTAAGGATGTGCCGTCACGACTAGAAAAAAAAACAAAAAAGACTTGTCTCTTTTATTCATTCTTTACTCACCTAAGCAAATAAGAGAATAAAAATCCTAGAAATAACAATTCTAAATATGGTGTTTATTAATGTTTATTAAAACAAAAAAACAATTGAAAACATTAACAATGACAGATAAGAAGTATTTAATTGATATTTATTACTATATTTCTTTCAAATATTTTTTTGCTTATAATGTAACAAATTGGTATTATTTTGTCATTTATTTGATGTAGTAAGATGTAAATCTAGTAATGACCAAGTTTTTCAATGATTAATTATATTGCTAATGAAAAAACAATTGTTTGAATATGAATCATTATTTTGTAGATTGGAAGAAAATACAGAGAAAGAATAAAAAGTACGATGATGACCGTATTTTCTTTTACATATACAAGATGGCTATCAATATAATCATTGATGGCTGAGTTTGTCTGTTTACATATTTGCAATTTCTAGAGAAAAAAAAGACAGCTAAAACCTTACAATCCAAGTTCGTAGAAAATCACTCATTTTTTTCTTCTTCAGAATCCTTACTTCATGTCCTTTATCGTTTAATTTCATCAATATGATTCTATCACATTCTATAATAATAGCAACTCAAGTCTCTCTACTCGATCAATCAATATGGAACTTTTTTTCTTTATTTTCCTAACAGATTTGCTTTCTTGCTCTTCGTGCATTCTAATGCGATTAAAGATGTGACCATTTATACGAATGCATATATTTGTAGTATATCGTCATTCAATGATTACTATGCTTTACTAGTAACAACTGCCATGAAATGAATATAGCGATAAGACGAAGAAAAAAGGACGACGATGCTATAAAGATGACTTTTTTATTGATGATTAATGAACAAAATAAGAAACTGAATATACAAGCTTTCGCTACAACTATCAAATGATGATAATCAAAAAGTAATTATGAGAGGTAGATTCTCGGATGAAATCAACAATAATTCAAAAATATAGATATGATAATTTGCATAACAATAAGTATTTCGAATGTGTATTATATTCATTCCATTTTATTTGTTTTTACTAATAGAAGCAAACAATTTTTTTTTCTAGTGTTGCTTGTCATTATTATTCTTTCTGTCACGTAATGAAAAGTAAGCATGCCATTTTTTTTAATTTCTGTTTTTTCTACTTTTTTTTTCATTTTTTTATTTATATTATCATGATTATTTCTGCATACGATAAATTTGTTTTTTTACTTCTTTCGTTTTCTTATGCTGCTGTCGGTAGTGTTTTTTTGTCAGGTATTTGAAATATTTATTTCTTTTCCATTCAAGACATATCAATGTATTTTTACTCATACATTGCATAAAATCGAAGCATTTTCAGACAAGAAACATTCTGTGGGGATTTTCTAATTAGATTAGGCAACAAAAATGTATTTACAATTTTATTTTTTCAACAGGAAATAAATTCTTAAGTAGCTTAGCGTCATTTTATAAAAAATTACCTCAGGAAAGAATGATGATAGAATATTATTTTATCTGTTTCATTTCCTGAAATAGTGAGATATGCATATAAAACTCTGTTTATGAATTATATTAACTAAAAAAATGAAAAGACTTCGTTAAAACAAAATCAAGTTTACCATAGTATCTTATTGATAAAAATAAATGCAACAGTAGACATTTTGTCTTAGTAATCACTTTCTACTTTCATCATTGTTTTTACTCTAACTGTTGCATGACTGATCGTAGAGACATGATAGTGACACGTATTTAGCATACAGACATTCATGCATTAGAGTAGGGTGTCACTTTGCAGAGTTATTCATGTATGGGCATGCACCATATGGCGAACTGTTTTTCCTGAATCGTTTTACATAACAGCATTTTTCATGTGTTTGTATGACTGAGTAACAATACGAAAGAGAAATGAAGTAGTCACAAAGAAATCCGTTTCTATTAATATTTAAACGTTGAAAACTTATTATTAAACAAGAAACCTTTCATGTTGTTATATATAATACTATCTTTTAGTCTTCATACATGCTTAAACTAACGAAGCAGAAAAACTAAATAAAGTATACACTTATTGTATGAATATATTCTGAAAATGTAAGTAATTTTACTTTCTTGAATACTTGTTTATTATTCTCGTATTCTTCTTATGCATATTCTATGGTTTTTTTTGTTTGTCAAGTCTAAATTTACTTCATTAATATTTAAGAAATTTCTTTGATATTTATTTTATATGATAACAATACAAAATAACACAATCTGATGAAAGAAAATCTTTTTTTCCCAGAAATAGAATGACAATTAGAAGAATTAAAGTATTAATAAGGTCGATTTTAGTGAAGAAGGAAGGAAAACGGAATCAAGATTATGTTTTTCTGTCTTGAATCATCTAACTGAATAATTTAATTTCATTAGTTTTTAAGTACGTTACAAAACACTGAAAAGCAAAAAAACAAATTTCCTTAAATAGATTATGATGCAGCATTTTATCTGTCTATTTATTTCGACAGTTAGCATTCTATTCCTAGTTTTTCTTTATTATTTCATATAGATATATTAAGGTCAAATTCAGGACTCTTCAAAACAAAATAAAAATCTGTCGTTTTGTCCGAACGAAATTAAAATTAAACTAGAAATATATTGATCAAATCGACAAAACTTTTTTCATTACACAAAATATCATTATTATCGAATAAGATATAGTTCATATAGTTTTCGCCTATTGACCCATATTCTAATATGATCATAGTTTAGAATGACATATAGTTGAACATAAAAACTTCTCTTTTCTTTGCATGAACATTATTTTATGACATATGTCCCATTAGAGTCACTTGTGCATCTATTTGTCAATCCACAAACATATACATACAGAAAGTTTACACACTTCTTTTCATTGTAATATGTCTTGAATTATTGGTTACAATACATCTTAATTTTTTTGAACAAACTCATTTTAAATCAACTAAATATTGAACGATACAAATATTTTCTATAATTTATTATTTTGATAAACTAATTTTGTATAGATGTTTGATAAAAACGATAATATGTGAAATGAAAAAAAAAATAAATCCATTGTTCATTCAAACTCTAACTATCTTCGACGTGATCAATTAATTGCTAGTATGCATTATAATTGTATCCGAACAAAATTGGAATTTAACAAAGGTTCAATTTTAAACCTAACATAGATATATAAATGAGATTTTTAAACAAGAAATAAATGAACTAAAAATATCAAGTGACTTCGGAAATGAGAGAAAAATATAAGAATATGGTATAAAGCTTGTCAACCTATGTTCTTATTCCCTAGCGTCAAATCTTTTCTTATATTTATTTACGATCAGTTACATTTGTAGTTCTTCTCTGTCGTTATTTTTCCATCTCTTTGTTGGTGTCTTTCATTCTAATGTCATCTTTTAGATGACACAATGACGACATAATAGTATCAAAAAAAAAAAAGAAAAACAATAGAATAATGATGATCATGATGATGAAGCTAAGGCAGACTATTGGTTTCGTCCGGACCTATTTTGTCTTAGTAAACTTATTCTCTTTTTCTTTCTTTTCTTTTTTTTTTTTTTGAGAATAGTAAGTAATGTTGTTTCTTGTTTTAGTACTCTTATGCTGCTACTTATATTTTCAAGAAATATATTTCATTGTGCCACCTGTTACACCGATGAATGATCCTTTTTACAATTTATTTCGTAAGGAGCGAGAAAGCAAGAAGGTACTTTCCTGTGTATCTTCCTCATATGCATGTTAGCATGAATGTAAATTATATGTCAGATGAATTGAAATGAGATAATCAGCTAATGATTGACATTTATTTAGATAGCTAGTATTTCTAATGCTGATAAGTTGTTATTATCAAAATAATAAGAAACAGAAAAATATATATATCATCATTATTTTTTTACTTTTAATTTCTTTTATTTTTAATTTTATTTTAGTATATTCATATGAATTTTATTTATCATTGTTGGTTTATAAATGAAAATAACTGTATATTAAATTAAATATTATTATTTTTTATTCTTATAACTCATTCAGATATCTGAATGATAACAACACAAGAAACAAATATTGATAAATGAGTATGAATGATAGCACACAAAGTTCATTGACGGATGGAAATACATCGACAATATTTGTCGAAAAATTATTTCAAAAAATAATACTTGGTTGTTTCCTTTCTAGTTTATCAATATTTACTGTTTGCGGAAATATTTTAGTATTATATGCTATACAAACAGAAAAAAATTTACGAACAGTATCAAATTTATTTATTCTTAGTTTAGCATTAGCTGATTTAGCTGTTGGTCTATTTGTTATGCCTTTAAGTGCAGCTCAAATAATTGCTGGTCGATGGCCATTTTCATCTGTTATATGTAAAATGTGGTTATCCATTGATTATGTTGCGAGGTATATTGAAAAAAATATTTAACGAGACATGTTTCTATAGATATAGAAACAACAAAAAAAAAAAAGAATTATTCATGCAGATTCGATTAAAAGAAAGAGAAGATTTTCTATAACATTAAACATAAAAATTCATTGAAATAAAACTAATTGTTTTTTACTTTTATTTTTATAGTACGGCCAGTATATTTAATCTTGTTCTACTCAGTCTTGATCGTTATTGGGCTGTTGTTTATCCTTTACGTTATCTACGAAAACGTACACGTCGACGAGCAACAGTATTTATTCTTATTGTTTGGTTTATAGCGTCATTATGGGCTCCGGCTATTATATTTTGGTCATATATTGCTCCTCAACATAGTGATACAATTAAACACAATGAATGTGACACATCATTTCGTTCGAATAAAACATTTAAAACATTGACAGCTTTAGTTAATTTTTATTTTCCATTATTAACTATGATTATTGTATCATGTCGTATAATGGTTGCTATACGTTCACGTTCTCAAATGGAATATGGTCGACGATTATCATCAACAACACAAAAACAAATGAAACTAGATCGTACTTTTAAAACATCAATACGTGATGAAAATCAAACTAATTTCAAATTCAATAATACTTCTAGACCTTTATTACCACCAAGAATTGTTACTAACCCACTCGATTCATCTATTCCAGATTATCAACCCATATCTAATAATATTAATGATAATATAACACCAACGATTGAGCCTGGTCAATGTTTTTGTTCCACATGTCAACCATCTAATGAAAATGATAATGAGAGTCTTTGGGAAGTACAACAAAGTCCAATAAAAAAGTCTAATTTATCACAAACAAAACATTTTTCATTTGCTCAAATAAAACCTCTATCAAGAATATTTTCACCAAAAAAACTTACAGAAGAAAATACAATACGTAAAAGTCTAGAAGCATATAAAACTACATATGATAATGATAATATAAAAATAAGAAATTCTTTCAGTGAATCAAATAATATGAAATATTCAATGATTATTTATTCAAATGAACATTCACAAAAACATTTATCACCAGTTTTAGAAAAAGCATCAATTAAACAATCAACATCATCGTTAAATAAAATACCAATTAAACAATCAAAATCAAGAACAGTGTCAATAACATCAAGTTTTTCGGATGAATGTGTTGAACCAATATTTTTTCATTCAACAGAAGATCAACAAAAATCAAAAGCAATAGAAAATATGACTATGTAAGTGTGAAGATAAAAAATAAATTAGTTTCAAAGACATATTTTTTTTTTCGATTATTTAGACAACAACCAACAATATCTAATCAATCACAACCAATAAATTCATCTCCAAAACTAGCAAAAACAGTAACAGCAGCAGCAGCAGCAGTAGGAAATGATTCAATAATGACAAACAGACATGATTCATCAGCATATTCCTCTACCCATAATACACCTAAAATGAGTTTCTCTTTTTTCCATACACTTATTAATCCAAGTCATTCCAAGTCATTACAAAAAGAACTTAAAGCAGCTAGGCAATTGGGAATGCTTGTTGGTGTATTTACTGTTTCATGGTTACCATATTTTATTTTATTTTTAGTTGTTGCTTGGTGTAATCATTGTGTATCGGATACTATATTTGTAGCATCAATATGGCTTGGTTATCTCAATTCAACATTTAATCCATTAATATATCCTCTATGTAATGCACATTTTCGTCGTGCCTTTCAAAAAATTTGTTATTGTAAACATGAAAAAACAAAATTACCTAATTTAAATGCTTTACGTGAACTTCAAGCATTACATGGGATGAGACAACGACGATAAAATCTAGCATCCTTTTATGCTTTTTTGTTTTCTTCTTGTTTTGTTATTAATATTTTACATATTCTTTGAATATATCACATTTTCTTTTGCTCTCGTTCGCTTTTTTTTAATGCTACATGTGATTTTTATTCGAAAAAAAGACAGTTTCATGTTGCACTAGAGAATTATATACTAGTAATTATTCGGAAACATGAAACTAATATTAACTATGATTGAAATCTGTAATCATGATGTGAAATTCTAGAGAATAAATGAGGTTAACATTAACCTATACTTTAATTTTTCAAAATAGATTGTATTCAATGATAGTTATATAAAAGATAAAAATTTTGTCAACCGAAATAATCATTTCATGCATCAACAAACTACATTGATCTCAAAAAAAAATTGAAGGAATAATCAACTTTGATATGAAACATTAATACATCAACGTTAGATGCATTTATTTATGTATATGGTAATGAGTTTTGACAGCATCTTCCCCTTGATTTAATAAATGAATAAAAAACAAAAAAAAAACAGACTCCTATATATTGCATGATGTACTAAATCAGAATTAATTTGATTAAAACAATAGATATTATTTTTTTTCTTGTTTAATTATTGATAAATGCTTTTTTTGTCTTAATTTTAACTTAATTATTGAATGAAAATAAAGACTAATGATCAATTAATAATAGCTTATTTCTAATATAAAATAATTAAATTTTTGTTTTCTTTTAATAGTTGTAATAAATAAAATTATTCATCATCATCAATTTGTACAAGTTTCATTATAACTAATAAGGACAGCTTTCAAAATAGGATATATATATATACAGGTGTTTGCAAAAAAACTTGAAAACCTTCTTCCACTATATATCGCCTTCTATAACAGTACTCTTCGAACTATTTTATATTGTGGTAGGTAGTCCACGAAGAGTACTACACAACAGTATAATTTCATATTCTCTTTGTTCACTTCTAGAAGTATCGAAGAGGAAAAAATCACGGTTCTATATATATAGCGTGTAGTAAATCTATCGAGGGTTTACCTCTCGAAAAATGGCTTTTATAATTATTTATAACAATAGAGAAAAAGGTTTTAAGAAAAAAAAAAAATTTTCCAAGTATTTTTGCAGACACCTGTATATATATTTATGATGCAGTAGAAGTGTAAGAAAACGTCTAACGTTGTTTTTGTTTTTAACGTTACAAAACAGTGAGATACTTGAACTCTCACAGTGAGTACGCAAAAAATATGATATTAAATTGACGATTTGAATATGATTATTATAGATTTGTTAATTTGAAGTAATATAATAAAAACTGAATTAGTTTTCTATATGAGTTCAATGAAATGGAAATGCTTTCATTGTTATTTAACAATAGTTACAATTCCTGAGTAGAAATATTCTATTAATAGAAAATTGAAAAATTCATTTAATGTAGTCTTTAATGAGTACATGAATATATAGCATGATCTTTCTTTTTTTTCAAGATCATCTATACCATAGACTTCCGTGCTGTTCCTTCTATTCAATTTTTGCATGAATTATTAGCCTTATGATGAGATTTATATAATATAAATTATGCAATCAAATCCTACAAATTGATTCATAAGCAGTTTTACGATAAAAAATTTGAATATTTTCACTCTACAGGATGTTTCAAAAGTCTGAACAAAAAGGGATTTGAATACTTTTTTTTACAGTTTGATCATATATTCATTAGAATAAATTTTAGATAAAATACTTGTACCTGAAAAGTCAGAATTAAAATAGTTTTATTTATGATCAAATTCAAATAAACCAACGTTATAAAGTGGTACTTAGAAATTGAATTTGGAAAAAATACGTCAACTAAACATTGCATGGGCTATAGTTTCTAACGATTTTGTGAAAACAGTACCGTTGAAGATCGGTGACCATAGAGTAATCATTTTAAAAAAAGTCAATGAAGTTAATGATGCGTGTAAAAATGAACCAGCATCAAGTGTTCGGTCTATATAACTCTTTTTCGTAGCAGTACCTTGTATAGCTTTAATAAGAGATCCTTCTTCATAATTTCGTTTGTTGTTCTTTGGGATAATGAGCAAGCTTGTGCAATAGACTGAATAATAGATCCTGGTTCATTTTCACAAATATCTTTAACTTCATTGACTTTTTCTTCAGTGATTGCTCTAAGTCTTCTAAAATGTGATCAATTTTTGACAATATCAGTTTCACAAAATCGCTTAAATATGATTCAGTTAGCGTGTTTGCACCGAATTTGACTTGCAGCGGTTGTTTTTATAAATATTTTATCTGAAAATTTTAATGCATATATGATCAAACTGTAACAAAAAACTATTTAAATTTCTTGGATTGCTGAGGAACTATTCATATTTATTTCCTTCGTTCAGACTTTTGGAACATCTTGTATGAGCCTAATTTTTTTTCATGATAAAGGATGCTTCAAAGTTTTTTTTTTCCAAAAGAACAACATTTATAAATATTGTTTTGAAGTATCATTTTTGGTTTCAATAATGAATTTCGATCTTTTATAGTATTGAAGAAGGACCTAACAGATCCATGTGTATGTACATTCGTTTATCCGATTATGTGTTTCGTTTTGCAATGCTTGGTTGTTTTTTTTCTTTCGCCATCGATATAAATGTCTGTCTTTTCTTAAGTACAATGAAGTAAAAGTGACAATTACTTTGACTATCTTTGCTGATGCTCGTTTTTATAGAGGTTTCGAAAAAATATACTTTGAAATTTTAAATTCATGTTATGACCTGTACGATCATAAAGTTCTTATGAAAAAAATAGCTCTGATGTGTTTTCTATTACGGGAAAAAAATTAGCCCCATAGAGTAAAGATATTCAAATATTCTACATTACAGAAGAACATTGAAATATTAACCCATTGACGACGAAGCTGAAATTTAGTAAAATAGGCCTTTTCAATATTTATTGTGTTTCTGATATAGATGCCACTGGTAACAGCATTGTATCGTTAAATCAAATGTAAGCATAAGAATTATGATCACCAATAATTTTCAAAGTATACCATGTTAAAAATAAGTTTTTCCTTTATTTATTCTAAAAATAAGTCTGCTTTCAAAGGGTTAAGAAGACTGCCCTTTCTGGATGTTAAGATCAAAATTTTTCGATTTTTGCTTTTTCATCGTTAACATAACTTCGAAATGTCCTCTGTCAAATGACATATAAATCAAAGTTCTTCATTGTTAGTTAGTACTTTTATTAAATCCAACTCTTGAAATCCCTAACAGAAAAACTCACACTGCGATTATTCTTTGTATGCAAAATTCTCCTAATGACAAATAATTATTTCTCATTTCGCAGGTGTTGAGATCATTTTGATTATTTTAGTTAGAGAAAAAAAAGTCTTAATACATACAGGAAAATTTGTTTTTCGTTTTTCTTGAAACCAATTTTTACACAAAAAAAGTCCAGAATCGAGTCCGTTCCTCCGACATAATATATTCGATCGAGCTAGAACTTTGTTTTGCAAATCAGTATTTTGATCTTTTTATTTGAACAAAAGAAGATAAAAAGAAACCAAAAGAAGTAAGCATTCCAAACAGTCTCTAGTATCCTTAAAAAAATTTCAGCACTATCAGACTTAATGGGAGTGAGAAAGCGGGGCAGTTTTTAGACTTTGCGATCCAAATATTTTCAAAAAGGAAGTATTTGAAAATTTGGATTCTCTGACTATTTTTGCTTTACTCATCGAAATCTATCTATCCTGAAAGTTTCAAATATTTATGATGAGCTGTTCTTCAGAAATTCCAGAAAGGAGAATGATCTCCTTAAGTCAACTTTTCCTATTTCTTCGCCATGTGAGACAAATATCGATTTGTTCTTTTCAAGTTTAAGTTGTACGGACAATAATCATATGCAACTCTTTTTATTGAGATATTTTTCGTTTATCTATAACAAAATTTCATTTAGCAAAGAACATACTTTTCTAACTATTAATACATGAATTTTTAATAGTTTCATGACTGCATAATTTTTCTATAGTTCAAAATGGTCAAATTAAATCAATATTATAAAGTACAAAGATTTTTTTTATATATGACATTCATTTCAATTAAATCTCCGAAATAATTGTAGTATTTACGACTAGAATAAATACAAGGCAAACAGAATGAAGAACACGATACATCTTCTAATGATAACAAATAGTTACTATTCAAATAGTTTAAGTAAATGAAGACAAATCATTTCGAAAAATCTTTTATTCCTGTGACATATTACAAATAACCTATAATGAAATATTAACACTATTTATAAATCCCAATATCAAATACAGTTAATAAATGAGCTATACGGTTTAATTCTTCTAATATCATCCTTGACGGGCTATTCTATTGTAAACACATATTGTTAGTTACATGTATTGTGTACACACATTTCTTTGTTTGTCTCTCTCTCTGCCTATAAATATCAAAAAACATAGACGTCGTCGATTTGTCCGTCGGTTATTTGATTCGAAATCGATCTATGTCAATACTATACTAAGTAACTTTAATTGTCCTCGGCTTTCAACTATTGGTCAAAATGAGGTCACAATAATGAAAACAAAAGAAAAGAGAATGAGAGAAAAAAAATGAGAGAAATATATTCATATAAAGGCGCGTTAAAATGTTCATTCGATCGTTATCTTAGTTAAGAGTAACTACTATTTCTATAGCATCATGTCACAATTACATGGTTCACAAGATCGTCATAATTTACCAGTTGGTCGTTTTCCACGACAACTTTTTGATTTCGAAAATTTTCTCGGTTCGTCAATGTCTAAATTTTTTTTTAATTAGAAAATCTTTTTTTTTTGTCTTAAAGGTCCATCACTTGATTTATTTGATCCATTCGATGAAATTGATTTAGCTTCACATCGAATGCAAAGTGCTCTTCAGTATATATCAAAAAAAAAAAATAAAAACAAACGAATTTTTTTTTTCAAATTTCTATAGCAATTCGTTTTTCTATTTTTGTTGTGCAGATGGTTACAAGATCCACCACGTCTTCAACGAGAACTTTGTCCAGTTACAGGTCATAAAAAACGATCTCATACGGATAAATTTCGTGTTACATTAGATGTAAATGGTTATAAACCAGAAGATTTAAGTGTTAAAGTTGTTGGTCGTAAATTATTTATTGATGGAAAACAAGAATTTCGTGATGGTATTAATAACAAACAAAGTTTTATAGAATTTTTATTTTTTTTTGTTTTAGCTGATGATTTTTCACTTAAGGAAATGCGTAAAACATATGATATACCTGAAAATGCTAGTTTTGAACATATGACATCATTTCTTACTGCAAAAGGTTTATATTTTCTTTTTTTTTTTTTATTGAATATCATTTAAATATTTTTTATTTAGGTACATTGGTCGTTGAATTTCCATTAATTACACATAATAAAGAACGAGGTAAATGTTTAGTATAAATTCTAGTGAAAATAGTTTTTCGATTTTTTTTCTTTGCATAGATGATCATCATCATCAATTACAACAATCTGGTTCTAATTTGAAAGAATTTAATTTTGATGAATTTTTTAAAAGTGCATTCGAACCTAAAATTACTGATGATACAGAAAAAGGAACAAAGAAAATTGATTTATCATTAGATATGACTGGTTTTCGACCAGATCAAATTCAAATTCATCTTAAAGATCGTGATTTAATTGTTCAAGTAAATATACAATTTGAAGTTTTGTTTTTGTAAACTTATTATTCAATTAATTCTAGGGTGAATCAAGTGCATCAGATAAACATCATACAGCTCGTTCATATATTTATAAAGCTGTTACATTACCACCAGTAAGTTAATATTCTCATGAGTCGACAAGTGATTGAGTTCGATGATCGATTTTTTCTGATTACGACCGGTTTAGATCGAACTTATAGAACTCAGTTCTAATAATGAAATGTCATTGTTTTTCTTTTTGTATTTGATTATTTCTAGAATATTGATGTTGAACATATGCGCTCGTTTCTTCATGATGGTAAACGACTTGTTATTACTGCTCCGTATCATGAAAATACTGCTACAATGAGCAATGGAAAAGCTGGTGCACTTGGTTGTGGTGATCATAGCAATAGTTCAATGAAAAATGTTAATACTAAAGATGATCTTAAATCACCTACATCGACATCACCAACAAGTTCAACATGTTCAATTGCTGGTTCGGTTAATTCAACAGTTGATAATACACATTAAATAAACTAAATTGAACTTATTATTTTTTTTTCTCTCTCTCTTTCGTTTGGAATTACATCTAGATTTTATCTGTTATCAATAGATTCATCAATAAACTCACTTTATCTCAATATAAAATTCTGTTTTTTAAATTCATATTTAAGTTTCGTATATTTATAGAAATGTTAACAATAGTAAAAATTTATTTAGACATGACTTTAGTTATTAGACTATAGCAGTAAGCAACACAAAGTAAGTCAATAAGATGTCATCATTAGTATTTATGATCTAAGATATACGCAATTATTTCTTTCTTGTTTTTCTTTTCATTCTGAACACTGCAAAGAACGACAGAAAAGAAAATGAGAAAGAAATAGTTGCGTATGTCTTAGGTCATAAGTACCTAGTGATGATGTCTTATTGAAGGTCGAAAGATTTTCTTCTTTGTATTTCTTTAATAAAAGAATGTCTGTTGTGGTTACTTTCCTTCATATAATTTATTAACTGCTTTTCAACAACCAACAATATATCAAAAGACAAGCTTTTAACAGTATATTTGGTGAATATGAAACGTCACGAAATTGATTTTTATTATAAACAAATTTTTAGTTATATAACTTTTTGTTTAAAGTTGAGAGAACTACGGTTGATATTTATTATGATATTTCACGGTAGAAAAATTTCTTGAAAATATTTGATATGATCTGTCCTGTAGAATTAATTTCTCGCTGTGCATCATAAATGGTGACAGTTATTTCGTGTCTGTCGTAATTTATGTGATGAGATTGATAAACTTTCTCTTTATTGAATGGAATTTATACTAACAATTGTATTTGACTCATTGAAAACAAGTTTAATTAATTCAATATTTAATTTTTCATCAAGAATTGCACAATATTTTGAAGTTTAAGAATATCTGTAAAAACTGCGAACATTCACGGACACCGTCCAAGCTGTAAAGAAACATCGAGTTCAAAAACGTGTACTATATGAACATGTATTGCAGGTCGCGCTTTTTGTTCTCAACTGGAATGTAGTCTTTTTTGTGGACACGGACATTCACAGTTATTTGAAGTGTTTTATTCAGTGTGTGAGGGCTGAAAGGGCGGTATTCCACTGAAAATCAGGTTGGTCCTTTCGGAGTTTATGATTCTTCTACCATGTACTGTGTATCTGCACTCTCAAAAATAAATGTTCGTCTTCTCAGAGTTTAATATTTACCCTCCGAAAGAAAAAAAACCTGTAAAAAAACACTGGTCACTTTGATTTCAATTGTAAAAGATGACAATAGCTACCTTAATGCTTTATTTGTAAAACATCTTATATAAGTAAAAACCAAAGTAACCATAGGCATTCGTGTCCACAAAAATAGTCTATATTCCAGTTGAAAACAAAAAGCACAGCTCAGAATAAGTTTCCTTAGAAATTCATTTTGAACTCGATCTTTTTTTGTTGCAGTTTTAGTAGTGTCCGCAATTTTAACAGATACACAAAGTTTAAAGGTAAAAGAATAGCTAATTTTCTTTTCATTATTATTCGTTGATTAAAATATTCTTGTGTTCTCAGTAGCAGAAGAAACGATCGAATAATCGTTTAATTTTTTTGTATTTTCATACTGAATGGTCTGTATATCTATTTATTAATAAAGATACAAAAAAAAACATGCTAACTAAATAAAATAAACAAATAAATATTAAAAATCAACACATTTCCCTTTTCGTTCCCAATCACCATAACGTGTTGGTTCGGGTCCACGTGGTCCATTGACTTCACCGGTGACTGGATTTGTATTATTCGCCCATGGTTTTAATGGTTCTTTTTCGGCATCGGGATGTGTATATTCATCTAATTTACCCACAGGTGTTTTACTTTTTATTGATGATTTTTTTGAATCTTTATTAGTTGAAGTTTTTGTCGAATGTAAACGTAATGTTTGACATATGGTAAATGATCGTTGAATATAACCAGAATAAGATGAAATTGAATACAATCGATTAAACATATCTGAAATAAAGATATTTTTTAAATACGATCTTTATTGTTAGAGACTTTTAATAAATGAAAAAAAAAAACAAAACCGAATTGTACAAGAAAAAATAAAGATTTTATTAATTTTGATTATGTTTGGAATGATCTTTTTCTGATGATGATCGAGTCCTATGATGTTTTTTTGCTTTTGATTTTTCTTTATGACTATGTTTTTTCTTATGTTTATGTTTTAATTCTGATTCGGAAGTGGACGATGATGATGATGATGAATGTTGTCGTTTGCGTTCCTTTTTTTCTCTATATAGAATTAAAAAATAAAAATGAAAATAATTTTTGTTGAATAAAAAATACTTTTTTGATTTTAATGTTCGTTGTATTGTTTTCAAACCATGTTTCTTAACAAGATCAATAAGAAATCCATCTAATTCTTTTTCAGTCATCATATTTTGTTCGATTGTTTGTTTTACTGAAATAAATAAATAATTATTTAATGAAAAACAAAACACAAAAAACACGAACGTTCATCATCCTCTTCATCATCAATATCATCTATTAAATCATCTTCATCATTTTCTGACCATTCATGTTTTTCTTCGTCAGAACCAGTTGCTTTTAATTGTCTTCGTCGTCTTCGATCTTCTTTCCATTGATTATCATGTTTTTTATTTTTATGATGTTGTTTTAAATTATGTGAATCATTATGTATGGCTGGTGTCATTGGTTCATTTTTAATTGAACTTGATTGTGGTTCAC
The DNA here is from genome assembly GCA_905250125.1 of Rotaria sordida. Taxonomy (NCBI): domain Eukaryota; kingdom Metazoa; phylum Rotifera; class Eurotatoria; order Philodinida; family Philodinidae; genus Rotaria; species Rotaria sordida. The sequence goes on from CAJNOL010000834.1 coordinate 45,776, forward strand.
GTTTACTTGATGATTTTTGTTGAGTTGGTGTAACAGCAGCTAAAAAGAATCAGTTCATATTAATTCAAAAAAAGAAATTAAAAAATGAAGACAAACGTGGTGGTGGTGGTGGTGGCGGCGGCGGCGGCGGCATAACTTTCATGCCTAATGCGGTCATAAGTGCGTCTTCTTCAATTTTTTTTGCTGCACGAAATTCTGCTGATTTTATTTGTTGTTCATATTCACGATTTTTTGCATGCCTGAATTAATAATAAAAAAAAACATTTCTGTTTTTATTAATAATTTATTTGTTTTTACAACTTTACCATGTTAAATCTTTACCCTCTTGCCGACGACCAGTTGGTGCCATTACTGAATGTCCTGAATAACATTCTCGATCTTTATCCGACTTAACTGTATTCCGACTAAATAAATATCATAAATGAAACATAATATACAGAGGTTGCAAAAAGTTCCGCTACCAAGTGAAAAGTACCCGACCTTTAGTCTTTTAGTCTCATAGTTCGACCACAAATACAGCATTTTGAACTCAGATTACAAGGACTAATCAGGACTTGATTGGTCTTCATATGAAGGAGATAAAAGCGCAACATAGAAAACAAATCTCATGGCGTTAGACTCCTGATTCGACAGTTCACGAAGAAAGATCTCTAAGTGATGAATCATTTTTAAGTTGAGACTATATTCAATCGATAGAGTCTACTCAATCAGTAAACATCCTAGAGTGATTCTAACTGTTGAATTTTTATTGTTGAGATATTGAATTTTTAGTGGCTTTTTCCTATAGAATTCCAAACTTCAAACAAAATCATATTTTTGAAGTTTAATCTGAGACTTTGCCCACATAAAGAACCCAATCAGACTAGCTTGTAGAAAAAAAAAATGTCACAATTCTGTGACAAAGCTTCTCTGAAATATAAATCTTTCAAACTATTCACATTTTTTTCAATAATCATGGTAACACGTCTATATTTTGAGAAATTCAAATATCCAAGAAACTTGGTCAAATAATTGTAAAAATTTTTCCTACAAGCTACTCTGATCTGGACCTTTATGCAGACGAAGTTCCAGATCAAAATTCAAAAGTGTGATTTTACTTGAAAATTGGTGCCCCGCAGAAAAAAATCTACTACAAGTTCAATATCTCAGTAGCAAAGGCGCAACAGCTCGAAGCACTGGAGGATATTTACCTACTAACTAGTCTATATCGACTGAATATAGTCTCAACTTAAAAGCAATTTATCACTCGTAAGACTTTTCCTCGTCAGTGCGAACAATAAAACTTCCATATCAAACAGTTTTAGTTTGCCTGATTTATGAAGTATTCTTTGGATAATCTTTACATGAGAGTTTATGGGAATGATCGAAAACTGACCAATATCTCTGATCAATTTTTAGCCATTTATCTTGAAATTTTTTCTGGTGAGTGCTATGCTCCAGTCAAGTTTCTCTTGAAAATTTCACGATCGCACTCATTAATTGAGAAGAGATCCATGCTACGACTGTTCTAGAAAATGGAGGTACAGCGAATTGGAGTACCCTATCTATAATACAATATAGACATAAGAATCTTTATTTTTTGTCAATAAGAAAATGGAGATTAACTCAGTTAAATAGTAGAAAACTAAAAAAGTGTCAAAAAAACCTTTTTTGAGTTCTAGAGTGAAAACCAATGTTTTCATCACAAATACGTTACATTAAACTCTATCAACTTCAAGTTCCTGCTTGCCGTTATAGTTTACCAAACTCTATTTGTAATCAAAACATTAGGCAAAAACATTGAAGTTTATGTAATTTTTACTCAATATGAAGACTTTTTGAAACCATTGTAAGAAAAATTACTTTCATACTTAAATTGATCTTTTCCATTTTTTGTTCCAGCATTATTTGAACGTGATATTGACATCTAAAACGTACATATACACAAATAGTTTTATTTATATACATATGATAAAACAAAAACGAAGAAAAAAGAAAGATGAGAAAAAAAAATGAATCATTTCGTTTCGTTTTTCTTTGTTAAGAAGAACAAGCACATGAAGCAGCATGTTCAGCTGAATAAACAAATGCTTCCGTCGCTAATGCTGGATGTTGTTCAACTAATAAACGCCAATCATCACTTTCAGTTACTTCAAGTATATTACGCATAATAAAATTTAAAACACGTTTTTTTAATTCATTTGCATTATGTAAATCAGCAACTATATAAAGCATTGTACAATTTGATACAGATAATGAATTCATCATTATTAATTCAGCTTTTTGTTTTAAAAATTCTAATTCATATTTATCAGCTGCTTTAAAAATTTCTACAGCATTATATTCATCAATTTCTTCAACATTTGATGTATAAATATATTCAAGTAAAGCACGAACTGTTTCAGGTTGTAAATCTGTTATTTCAATTGTTGAATTTTGGTCTTCAAGCATCGAATGTGAAAACATGGCAGCAAATACGGGACTACGAACCTAGAATATAAACGAAAAAAAAATATTTCAATTGAATGCGGAAAACAGATTTATGATTGATAAAATACGAAAGAAACATGTATAGAAGACAATTTGTTGGATACTTTTAAATTTTTTTTCAATTCAGAAAGCCATGCGAAAGATTTTTTCGAATTTAATATTTTATCTAACAAAACTTGAATTAGAATTCAATAGAAAAAACTTGAGAGATCAGCATTTCGGCTATATGCATTTTCATTAAAACATAGGGCACAGTAGGATGACAGCATGCACTTAGATCACATGATAGATGTAGCGTTTTGTTCAGCAAATTGCATTTCGAAACAATGACATTGTGTGTGTCAGTAGATGAAAAGTACTATATGAATTTCGTAATTGAATTGCTTCAGTTGAAGTCATCAGTTGTTAGATTACTCCACAAACTACTTAGAAATCCACAATATAAAAGATGAGCTAGTTTAAGTACGTACTCGTGCTCGATGGACTATGCTACCTTGCTGAGCACAACGGAGTGTACTAACGTTTTATAAGATTCAGAATTTTTAAGGAAGTTAATAAGAAAAATTTGAATCCGTATCGAAGGTTCTGTTTGGTTTTCGGTCTGGGATGAAATTTATGTAACCCAAAAATAGTTAGCACATGAAGTATTGTATGTGGACGTTTATTTTACTCGAGGTAAGATATCTAAGATTTCTAAACGATAGGTTTGAAACTGATAGTTATCGAATTGCATATTATTTTTTTATGTGATGATTTATTTCAATACCGAATCAAAAATGGTGCTTTTGAATAACAAAAACAAGAGTGATATAGAGTTATCTTCGACTGAGTCTCAAGATCATTTGATATTTAATCTATTGAAATGTGATTAACTTATAATTTTTCTTCTTAATAATTTCAGTCGACTGAATATCAGTTGATCAGTCTAGTACAAGTCTACAAGAGTTCATCTCCCATCAAGACATGTTTTGAAGAAATTTTACTAAAGAATTTTGCTTGTAGTTAAATCTCATGCTTATTAAAATATTCTGAAAGTTTTGCTAAAACAAACTGCATCGTTCATAAGATTTAGAATGTTTAACATATTCAATTTTCAAACAGTTTCCTCTGATACAATCTTTTCAATTTAAATTTTTTTTTATAAACATGAGATCTATCTATAGACAAAATTTCAAAGTTGAATTTCTTCAATGTATATTCTAATGTAATTTGAAATAGAAGCGTCATAACTCTGCAAGAACAAAATATGGAGACGGACTCTTGTAAGCTTCTATTCACTCACATCAAGGTTTATTAGGCATACACCGAATTTGGAATATTCGGATTAGATTTTGAATGCGGTCATTTTCAGTTAATTAATAAAAGAAAACAGAATTACGTCAAAATAAAGGACTTTCGGCTTAATGACAATAGATTTACACACAGTGCCGTAAATGCTCCAAAAACTAAAGGTATACAGATATCCTTAAAAAGGCCAACCATGCTTAGACATACTCGAACTGAACTAAACCTTACGGTGCTTCTATGATTACCTATATACCTCAAGAAGCACTTGAACAATTACCCAAATACTCGTCACTATCTGAACTGGTTGAATAGTTTCCAAACCGAAACACTGAGCCAGAGCCCGAGTTCGATGCATACCGAAGCTTTATCAACTGGTAAACAGTCGACTGAAAACAACGTATAACATTTGAAAAGCTTCTCTGATTAGTCAAAAGTTAATCAATGTGCAATAAATTCATTAAACGAAAAACCGATCAGATTGTAATATTTAAACTTACACTTAATATACTTCGATGTGCATAAAATGTTGTTTTAGTCGGTGTTGATAAAAGTGCTAATGCTGTTGAAGTTGTTTCATCATGATTAGCTTCTCCAGATGATTCTCCAGCACCACTACTTCCACCTGAGTTTGTACTATATCGTTTACGTTTTGTTCGATGATTTCCAGCACCAGAATTATTATTATTATTCTTTTTCGATGATGATGATGATTTTCCTCCATCAATCGGTGATGAAGATGTTGATGATGATGATGATGATGACGATGATGATGATGATGATGATGGAATATCATGTGAAGATTTATTTTCATATGTTAAATTATTATATTGTTGTGGTCGTACAATAATTGTAACATCATGACAATTATCTTTAGTAGATGTTAATAATGAATTTAAATGTGTCGATAATGATATTAAACTTTCATATGTATTCTTTTTTTCTTCATGTATTATAGATGATGATGATTCACCAACAATAATAACACGTGTAAATATTTTTAAACTTTGATCAGCATTTAATAATTCTGATTTTCGTTGTGTTGTTAATACCATACGCATTAAATATTCAGAATAACCCCAATCACCACCTGTTGGAAATATATGATATGGCGTTTTACGTACAATATGAAATTCACCACGACTATTTATTAATGAAAATTCAGCTTTAGCTTGTAAATCAGTACGACCACGAACATATTTAACAAATAAACTTATATATTCAACTGATTTTTCATTAACACCTTTTGGATAAAGTTTTAAACACCAACTAAAAATAAATAAATAAATAAATAATTAAGAAAATTAATTGATTAATTAACCTTGTATCAGTATGTGGACCAAAATTTGGAGAAAAATAAGAACTAAAGAGAACACGAGGTGATTGAGGATCATCTATTATAAAAATAAATGTATTAAAAATAAAAATAAAAAAAAGAAATAATTAACCTAAATATGATTGAAAATGATCGATTGTCCATAAATGTGTAAATGAAACAACTTTTCGATCTGTTACACATATTGAATGTGGTGGATTTGATGATAATGGACGATTACCACGAAAATTTGAACGCTCCGTACCACTGCCTGACATTGACTAGAACTGAATGAGCTAATCATGAACGAATAACAAATAACAATAACCTAACAGATGTCGTTTTTCATTGGTTAAATCAACTGAACCAATCGATTTCTTTATATGATAGATTGTGCTATAACAATTTATCGCTTGATCTAAACTAGATGCATCAACATAAAAAGACTGTCTAGACTTGAATGAATGTATGATCTAAAGATCATTTACATTTTTAGAATGTAAATCAACAAGACTTCAAAAATTACAATGAATGCAATTCATATTATAATGGCAACATCAACATCTGCAAATCCACATAGTGCACCTAATACTCGAATTGAAAGTCTTGCAAGAAAAAGAAAAATATCAGCAGTTATTTTCTTAAGTTTGTTTTGTTTTTGTTTTTATTTAGATACGAACTATTGAAAATTTATTTTATATTTTAGTTTTTGGTATTTTATTACTTGTTGCTGGTTCTCTACTTGCTTCATATGAAAAACAAAGATTTTCTGTTTCATTTATTGTTTTCGGGTATTGATTTTATTAAAGAAAAAACAAAAAGTACGAATGATCTAAGTTTAATTGTTGTTGATTTTTTTTAAGTGGTATCGGTATTATATTTGCTTTTATGTATTGGATATCAGCTCAAAAAATCTTAACTGCATTACGAAAACTGAATGCTCAACGAATGAGAGTAAAAACTAATTGAAATTCTTTTATATTTATTAAAGTTTTATTCTAGCAAGCAAGATTTCAAGCTCAAAATTCTGGCACAATTAATTTTGCAAGTATGAACAACGGGTATGTTATCGTATATATGTTTTTTTTTCTACAATAATTAGAAATTAAAATGTTACTTTTTCTCTAGAGATTTCCATCGATATTCAAGTCCATTCCATGTGGGTTTGCCCAGTTATGAACAAAGTATTTTACGCCCAAGAGGTAAATATTTAGTTGTTTTTTCATTTAATCAAATAATGTGACGTAATTAATATTTTTTGTTTTTTTCATTTTTTGTTTTGTGTCATGTAGATATCCCACCATCGTATGAAGAAGTGATCAATATTAAATCAATAAATGATACAACGAATTACTCTAGTCATGATTCATCAACTGTTCCGATTCATTCAATATCACTTGCAGTTGATCAAGCTGAAAGTGCTACTTCTACTAATTTTATAAATGAAGAAATACCCAATCGAAAACGTGCTGCACATAATTTTTCATCACAATAATTGTAAATAGAAAAATGCACTATCTTACCTTTTTTTTGCCTTATTAAGAGCATCTATAGATGTAAATGTATGTGTGTGTAGTTATGATAAATTTGTATGTTTATATATCTTTTGTTTTTGATACCTGATTATTGTTAATCTCATTTTGACAGAAAGTTAGAGTATAACGATAAATTTCTGATCTATTGTTGCTTTTATACTTACACAGCTCAATATGTTGTTTTTTAAATTTTATGTCTGCAATCATTTTGCTTTGTTTCTTTGTGATCTATATTTTTCATTGTCTTTTATTTGTATCAGTATTGGCCAGACGTTATTGGTAATACATTTGATTGGAATAAACATAGAATGAAAGCGTAGTAGTTAAGACGTATAGTTTTCTCCAATGATTTACTACGAATTTCTGTTATATTCAAATAAGATTTGATAACTTTAAAATTTACGTATTTTTTTATTTGTCTTATTCTTTTATTAAATTATGGAAAGGGTGAAAAGGTCAATAAGAATCAATATACTGTTCATGAACTGCAACAACTTTAGTTAATATATTTTCCGCTAGTATTTGTACTCTTGGTGCAAGACGAACATGTACAGCTTCATTTGATCGTTTTAGAACATTTTTTCACGGTAGAATCATCGTTTTTTCTTCTGGAATCGTATTCTATATTCTTTTTTTTGCATAGTTTCTATAGTATCGATATCAAGTCAAAAAATGATTACACAAATGATATTAGCTTCAATGACTAAAGAATGTGATATTCGATTATTGTAGTTTGGTAATTTAATCAATGTAATTAAAATGTCACTAGAAACTAGTTTATGTCTTTGTAAAATGAGTAATTCAAATGAATGCTTGAACAATCCGGAATACATGAAATAAAACATTGTAGAAAAATTTTCTATAAGGTTTAGCAGTGAAACATACAGTGCGGCGCCAAAAAAGCATGTACATTTTTGTTTTTACGCATGAACGAATAATAAGGATACTC
>CAJNOL010000834.1:53427-100537 GCA_905250125.1 Rotaria sordida
ATGATACATGTTTATAATTGAATCCTATACTCATTGAACGATCGTTGTATAACTATTATTTTGAGGTAGATTTTGCAATGCACTTGTTACGTGATGAATTTTTATTAATAGTTCTTGTGAAATGAATTGCTCAAGGGATTCATAAGATTTTTCTGTTTTACAAAATGGCAATGAGAATAATAATGTAATGCAGATAAATAATATACTGATGTCTCTTTGTATATTCTGAGACTGTGTTTAATTTTTAGGTTTACTACTCAGTGCATTATCGATGATTCCTACTAATGAAGTTGATCTTACATTATACGAAAACATTGAAGTTTATCAAGATCTTAAAACAAATGCAATAGAAAAATTATTTTTTTTTGTTTTTGAAAAAGATTTCTAATGAAGTTACTCAACTTTTTTTTCTTTATTCATTATTATACGTCCAAATTCTGCTTCAATTGAATACTATATGATGAAATATTAAAAATGCCTCGGAATACATTGTGGATTGAGAAGAATTTATAATGTTTTCCATTACATATATAACATCTAACACCATCCGGGTGAAATTTTATTTCTCACTTATAAATATAATAGTCTATTATTAGATTTTCAAGCTTTTAAATGAATTTTTTTTCACTTTATGAAGAAAATTTAACGAATACTAAATAATTTTCTAATCCAAAAAAAAAATTCCTTTATGTCAACGTCATCAATTTCCTTGAAGTCAAAATAATAATGTAGAAAGAAAAAAAAACGCAAGACTATGTCGGTAATTAGTTTCTTCTTTGTATAGAACAAAAGAAGTCTAACAATCAGTAGGCCTTTATCAAGATGTCATATTCTTGTTTTCCGTTCTAGAAAAGTCGTTTGACATCTGTTAATACGTATATAAGTATTATGCATCTTTATTTTCTGGAAGTGATTTATAGAATTTATTAATAAATTATGTCTCAGAGATTATATTAAATCAAATTATTAATATCCTTGATTAGTATTGAAATAGATAATAATAATAACACATGATTAAATATTGTGTATAATCGTCTTGAATATCATTTTATGGCAAAGTAATATTGTTTTTTGATGTAATTTTTGTATGTAAAATTCTAAAATAAGTTTATCTCTTCATAGAATAATAATTCATTCGTTGTTGAGAATTTGATATGTATTGATCTATTCATTTTTTAAATGCTTTTTTTTCCATCGATTATCTTCGAACATCTGTTCTATTGCGAATAAAGACAATAGAATTATTTTTTGAATATTTATACATGAAACTGCCAACGATATATTTAATTAATTTTGAAAGAAAGAATTTTCGTTCACGGTTCATGATCGCTAAGTATTTGATACGACATGGTTCATTGAAGCTATTATGTAAGTCATCAAAACATATAGCTTTATTTTATCAAAAGAAAACATTTGCGGAATATTTATATTTCAATGGAATAGCTATACTTAGACAGTGATGTCACTGCACTGAGCGTACTGACTGCAGTGACACACTGACATTGGTATTCACCGAACCAGTGCATATACTGACACTGACTGCACTGTCTGCACCAACATTGATGTTCACTGAATCAGTACATACACTGACACTGATTGCACTGGTTCTACTAACTGCACCGGCGTTGATGTTCACTGAGTCAATGGAAATCAGTATCAATACATCAGTGTTCCATTCTGCGTCAGTGCAACAAGTGCAGTCAGTGTATACAATGGTTCAGTGAACACCAATGTCGGTGCAGACAGTGCAGTCAGTGTCAGTGCCATCAGTGTACCGGTGAACACCAGTATGATTTTATCAGTGGTCAGTATACTGAAACTGCACATCCCTATCCGCATTCTGATAGTTTTAAAAAAAACAGAGTTATGATGAACGGTCTCAACTTTTCCTTTGAGCTTCATAACTTTGGGAGGGAAGGGCATTTCAAGTCAGTAGATCTATCATTATGTGACGCTATGCTTCAGCTATCTATCATACAAATTTCGTAGAAGTTCGCCAACTCGTTCAAGAGCTATATTCATTTCACTATAACCATCGGTTTGTAAAAACCTATATATTTTCCTTTGAAGATCCATAACTCTGTGGTAGTTCAATGAATCGATCTAAAACTTTCAGATAAGCTTTCTCCATAGCGTGGTATTATTTCCTGAAAGTTTCAGAACCGTATATTGTACTGGAGAAAAATGACGCATTCGTGATCATTGTCTTACTGTCGAGATGTTGGAGACATTATTATTCTGCTAGATGAATTTATATTTTGGTTGAAGAAAGATCGTAGACTAAGCTTTCGTTTCCTATGAAAATATTTCGAATTTATCACGTATTTGATAAGAAACAGGGCAAACCCAAGGGGAAAACGACTGACTTAAGTGACTTTTAAATCATAAAAGTCAAAATAAAGTCACGAAAGTCAAAAAAGTCATGAATATCATAACTAATCCTTTTAGACCGGATGCTTCCATTTAAAAACATTTTGTCCTATAGGGGTACGGCATTTTTGAAATAACCGGCTGGAAGAGCTTAAGTAACATTAATAAAGAACAAAAAATAACGAATTTTTGTCAAGCGAGAAACGACTGACTTAAGTCACTTTAAAGTCACTTTAAGTCAGTTAAGTCAAGAAAGTCATTTTAAGTCAAAAGAAGTCAAGAAAGTCACGAAAAACATCTGTAAAGGATCATTAATAAAGAATAAAAAGCTGTGATTTTTTTTCAATCTCGATGACACATACTCCAAATTTTTGTTTACTTTTTTTTCAAAGACATACACATATAAAACAGACTAAACGAACAGATACATATATATTGCAGGCAAAGTTGGCATATCATTTTGAGAACTTCAGAGCTAACAAAAAACACAATAACGCAAACACAAATGGAGTTAAGAATGATGGTGAGAATGAAAGAGAAGATCTGAATGACAGAATAGAAGTAATTATAGTGTGTGTAAAGGATTCTTAGCGAAGGTTAGTTTTTCAGTAAGATTATGATGTTATGCAATTATTCAGTCTGATTTTATCCTCAACTTCACTACACTTATTGAGATCTCTCATCTTCACTCAAATTTCGGTCCTCGGCATCACCATCATTCATGATGACGAGAGATAGACGAGATCAGAAAATTAAAGAGTTGTCAAGACCAAAACATAAAAACTTACTGGAACCAGACTGAAACCACGAACAGGAAAACAAGGTTTTTTGTTAAACTTTCCTTAATTTTTAGCAAACTAAGTTGTAAATTACATCATTTTCTTAATAAAATTGATCACATGAATAGTTGTTAGTTTATAAATTCCAAGATCCTAATAGTAAGGTTTCAAGATTGTGATGTTTTCTGAGACATGCTTTGAGTTATGGAAAACCTAATTATACAATTGGATAGAGATCATCGAATTGTACTTGAGATAAGGATAACAACATTGGAACAAGTCTCTGAATAAATGTTACCCGTAAATAGTCGAATTTGGATTCAACTTCACCTACGTTTTCAACAGATTATGAGAGCAATGAGAGCAGAGATTGAAATTATGATTGTCTTCGCTGTTTATAAAGCTGAAGGGTGTCAATATTGAAAGCAACATTCAAATATAGCAAGATATATTGGTTTTAAGATAAATGACTTTCATAACTTTTAAAATCATCAAAGTCATTTTTAAGTCAATTAAGTCAAAAAAGTCAAAAGTCAGTCGTTTTCCCCTTGGGACAAACCTCAACAGGTAGCCTTTTTTAGGTTGCGGAGCTCAAAGCAAAAATTGACACCATCCATCATAAGTTCGCTTTCTTTCAAGCAATCGGAGTGCAGATGGTGTCGCATACATACATTCCTGGTGGAATATGTGCACACAAATTTTCAGACTGTTAGCCTTTATGGTGACTGAGATCTGAGGGGAGGGGAAAGACTTTTGTCGAAGGGTGTACTTATTATAGAAGATATAAAATGTGATCTACGTTTATCTTGAAAGCACTTTATAGAACTAATTTATATTTTCTTTTTACATAGAGTTTCAAATAGTCAGATCCGAAAAATATTTACTATCATTCCAATATATGATAAAGTACTTATCAATGAATCTCATTTTCAATCATGAATCTTGAATTATTTCTATGAATGATACGCATAGCTCCAAGATTTTTTTTAGAAAGAATATTAATCCGGGAAAATTTTCGAACATGTTTTGATAATAAATATATCTTTAGAATGTTAATTGATGTGTCAAACAAAAGTGCATATATATGAAGAGTTATTCTCTTTTTTGCTTGTAGAATCCTATTGTTGTTATCCTGCTACAGCATTCATTACTCACAGTTATGTTGTTTTCAACTAAATTGATAGTTCTTATTAAAATTTATAGGCTTTTTCTTTAAGTAGAACGAATTCACATCATTTAGTCGAGTTAATTTAAAGAATTGAATAGTGCTATATATCTTCGAATCTATATTTGAACATATAGCCTCAGTCTACAATGTAATTTATACAACAGCTATGAAATATTGTAATATGTTAAAAATAAACCAATGCAGACTTCCATCGTTCTTTTTTTCTACTTTATTTCATATATCTTGTTTTAACTATAGTTTGAAAAATAAATCTGTTTAAAGGCAATTATATAAATATATATATATATATATATATTTATTTAAAGAAAGTTTATTTAAAAAGAAAAGAAGACAATAAACAAAGAAAGTAATGATTGATAATTTATATTGTTGTCACGAGATTCTTGGTATCTTTAATTAATGCTGTTGAATAAATTTGTTCACATCATATTCACCACTATAACATTCATCATCATTATCAACTTGTTCAGAAAATGTATCAAGTATTGATTTTAATGTTTGTTTTTTATTTGTATTGCCTTTTTTCGTTGAATTATCTGTTAGTAATGATTGTCCTTTTGCTTCATCACCTAATGATATAAGATCAATTAAATTTGTGTCTTTTTCTAAATTAAATAAACTCGATGAATTATTATCCGATGCTAATACTGTATCAGCTAAATTTGTTTTAAATCGTTGAAGACTAAAATAAATAACGAGATGGAGAAAACAAAAAAAAAAAGAAAATCTAAAAAATACAAACTTCATAATTTTTTCTTCAATTGTATTTCGTGTTATTAATCGATAAACATTAACAACTTTTTTTTGTCCAATACGATGTGCACGATCCATAGCTTGAAGATCTTTACTTGGATTCCAATCATGTTCAACAAATATAACGGTATCAGCACCAGTTAAATTCAAACCAAGACCACCAATATGTGTTGTAAGTAATAAAAGGTCAATACTTGGATCTGAATTAAATAAATTAACTGTATTATAACGATCAATTGCATTCATTGAACTATCCAAACGAAGATAACTAACATTATCCATTGTTCTAAAAAAGAATGAAAATCAATTTTAAAAAAAATTCATTATCATTCATTTACCCAAGAACTTGATTAATAATTACATCAATCATTACTTTCATTTGACAAAAAACTAATGCACGATGTGTTGATACAACAGCGTCTTTGGATAAACCGATACCACATTCAATTAATAACTCTCTGTTAAATGATAAAAAAATTAATTTTAGATTGTGATTTAAATGATTGGTACTTCAATTATCAATAGGTAATTACAAAATGGTCAGTTTATGACATATAACCGACAATAAAAATTACGAGGAGTTTTTTTTCCATTCGTATAAAATAGGGCATGGGTTTTCGTTTACACCTGCACCGATACATCCTTGTAATCATCATGCTCAGCTTCCAATTTATAAATAGTAACTTTTTTCGCTATCTGTCTGACATAGCAGATAAATACTTGCTCTACGTTAAAATCCATGACCCTTGGCTTTGCTGTATCTGTAATAAACTATTTCTCAGAATTGTAATTGGTAATGGCAAACAGCCGATCTGATCCGGTATAAATTTTTTCGAGTTTTTTTTTCCAAGAAATTGATCATAGTAGTTTTTCCTTGGTAAATCATATCATTTTCACTAATATCAATGATTATTTCTATGCGGGAACGTATATTAGAATATATCTATGAAGTGATTATTCATCAAGATATGCTTAATATATTTTATCAACTCCTTTCGACATCAATTTATATTATCGGAACAAAATGAAACCATTATTCGTCATTGTAATTTATCATATATTTTCTTTTTGATTTCCGTATTATTTATACCATATCTTTCGCAGAGATATAAGCGATAACAAAGTAAATCTATTGTGAGAAGAAGAGTACATCGACAGCTAATTCATAATTTTTATGCCTGACAAACACTTAATTTGTGTACAAAACTAATATAGAATTTGTAGTTCTATGAAATTTTCTGTTCATCGATGGATGTTGCGAAAGAGAAAATTCACGCTCTGACAGGACTAAAAAGCAACATATCCGAAAACCTGCTAGATCGTTATAGACATATTAACATTTCTGTTACAGTCTGTCAGTAGGTTAAAAGAACGTTGGTATGTTTGTTGCTGTCACTGGAACAAGCTGAGGAAGATGGATTCTATTTTCTCACCATATACTTCAACAATCATAAATCATAAAAGTATTATAATAGTGAAACAGGAACCTTATGCTATTTCTGTAGTGATTTCGAGGTAGGTTTGACTGTTATAGGATGAGAAAAATGAAAAACGGCTCATATTGGTCTGACAGGTATCGGTAATGGAAAATTTCTGCTTGTTACTATTCTACTATTTCTCCATTTTTCTGTAAAGTTCGTATAATGTCTTGACCATTCATTTTCAATTGATACTTCTGCTCGGTCAACATGATCAAATATAACTTCATCAACCGAATATTTTGATTTCTTTTTTCTTCTACAAGCTCATCATTTGATACATCACCTTCATCTTTTTTGCTCGTGGACTCTACGGTAAAATCAGAAGAAAAGCTAGAAGCAAATAGTACCTATATTTATGTCGTACATAGTATTTACGCAAGAAGTCAAATATTTTATTTCTTCAATATTATCTCATTATAAACTTACTTAAGAGCAAGTAATTTTCCTGATAATCGAATATCATTCAAACTAATTTGTGATTCTTTTAATTCATTCTGTACATTTAACCATTTTGGATGTTCAGGTGTTAAAATCAACGCTGGATGATTACATAATTTACGTAAATATTGTAATGCCTAATATATATATAAAACAAACAAACGAAGAATTTTATCAATAAAGAATTTTTTTTTTTTTACCTTAAATACATGACCTGTTGCAGAACTTCCATTTTGATTTGTTGAATCATTATCAACATATTTAACTTGTTCTTTTGTTTTATTAGCAAAATCTTCATAAAGCATACATTGAATTGAACTTAAATCGCAATAATAATCTTGTAAAATTTTTGGTGGTAAATCATCTAATACATCGGATTTTAAACGACGTAACATAAATGGTTTAACTTGTTTATGTAAAACATCCATTGCTAATTGTCCTAAATAAAATTTAAAAATGAAAAAAATTTTATTATATCAAAGCTTTTGTTTTTACCATGTTCAAGATCACGATCACGACTTGATGCTAATAATGGTTTTTGATAACGACGAATAAATTGTTTTTCTGAACCCAAATAACCCGGCATGAGAAAATCAAATAATTGCCAAAGTTCAAGTGCATTGTTTTGTATAGGCGTACCCGATAATATAAGACGATGAGCTATACATGACAAAAAAAAAAAATAATTATTTTTATGATGAAATTTTTTTTGTCTATGAAATAGACCTGCTGAGATCTGACGAATAGCTTTCGATAATTTTGTTTTAGAATTACGAATAACATGACCTTCATCAAGTACACAATAATTAAATGGAATAGTTCTATGTAAAAAAAAGAAAAATTATATTAAACAAACAAACAAAAAAAAGAAATATTTACGAAAAAAATCCTATGTCACTACGAATAACATCATATGAAGCAACAATAACTGTATATTCTTTTGGATTTTGTATATATTTATTTCGTAATCTAAATAATTTAAAATAAAAATAAAGAAATATAACAAAAGATAGTAAGAAATTATGAACCCTTCACGTTCAGCTAAATTTTTTCCAGAGTAGAGTAATGGTCGAAGAATATCTTCACTAATAAATTTATTCATTTCACTTGTCCAATGTCGAGTTAAGGTTGGTGGTGAAATAACAAGTGATGGTCGAATTTCAAAATTCTATTAATATAAATAGAAATTTTTAAATAAATTTTGATCATTTATTCTTTTTTTGTTACAAACTTCTTTTTTTCGTTCAACAATATCAGAAGCAAGAACACAAATTGTTTGAAGTGTCTAATAGAAAAATCAGTATATAAGACAAGAAGAATAAAACAATCTTACTTTTCCTAAACCCATATCATCAGCAAGAACACACGATAAATTGTATCGTTTAAGAAACATTAACCAATTGATTCCATCCTATTAGAAATAAAATAATCAGTTTAAATCAAGTAAATGACAATATAAGAGGATAGTACGACAAGTTTTAAATATTTTCATCGTAGTAGTGCCGCTATGAGCCCGTTCACCTGCAATGCAGCTGCTTTTCAAGTACATTTCCTATGATATCATTTTTTAAACACGAATTTTTCTTTACTCAGAAGCCTATTTTTATTATCCATGATTAACAGTAACATTGAGGTAAACTGACAGCAGCATGAGAAATCATTTACAGATCTGTATTTTGTAAATATAGTATTAATTAACATTGCTAAGTAATTCTTGATTTTTTTTATCATACTTACATGTTGATATGGTCGAATATCCGCTTTAACAGCCATTGGTAAATGATAAACAGGCATTTTTTTATTATCGAAAAGTTGTTCAAGAAAATTTTCATTTTCCGTACCATTTGTATGTTCAATTGTTGTATCATCATTCTAAATTATAAGATATTATTGAATTTCTTTTTTATATTTTCTTAAGTCATTCTTACATGTAAAGCATAATATTTAATAAGAACAGCAAAACAATTACTAGCTGTCGATCGTATATAAAAATCTTGATGTGTCATAGATTGAATACAAGGTAACATTAAATATTTTGCATAACGAATAATATTAAGTGCTTGTTTATCAATAACATCTAAAATAAAAAGAAAAAACTAAATTTCAAAAAAGAAAAATTTTTTCTTTGTTTTTCGTACGATATAAAGTTTCAATTGGTCCTTGTAAATAACTTGTATCCATATTTGTATTTGTTAATTTTGGTAGAATAGAATCAATAATAAATTGAAGTACATATTCAATTTTATGTATTGATAAAATACCAATACAACGTGCAGTTAAATAACGTATGACTGTATATTTTGATGATAAACATCGAGATAAATTAGGTAAAAGTTTAAGATACTAAAAATTAAAAAAAAGAAAGATTAAAAACAAAAGAAAAAATTTGAATATAAATAATGATTTACATTATTTAAAATAGTTTCATGAACATGTGGAATGAGGATAGTAAGAATTTGAAGTGTATCTGCTAAACATTGAGCATCAGCCGTTGATTGTGTTTGACATAATTCTAAATAAAATGAGAAAAATTTTTATGCAATCCATATAATCTATGACACGGAAGTCTTAGCATAAAATATTCACTTATTTAAAGACAACTGCTTAGATCTAGAAGCAGTTAGTTAGAATCAGACTTTTTTTCGTTCTTTCTGAATATCTGTCCAGAATTTATTTCTGCAGTAAAATTGAAAAACTATCATCAGATTGTTTCAAAAGGTCAAAAATAATGGTTGCACAGAAAACTATTTTAGCCAATTATTTATTTAAGCTGCTATGGCTGAGTGGTAACATTGTTCGATACGTATCCACAAGGTACTGTATGTAAACCTCAGTACTATCCGCTAGTCACAGCTGTAGGGAAGATATCAGACTAATGAATCCGTCGGAAGGCGCCACCGCATATCGTAAGGTAGCTGAAACGCAACGATATTCTTCCTCTTCTGCAAATTTAGTATTTCGATTGAAACTTATTAAATTCAAAATGCAAAACAATTTTTAATAGCTCAGTTTCGTAGAACAAAGTTTGCTATTTATTTTTCTATTTTATCTTGCATGACAGATTGTAAAATTATTTTATTTTTCTTATAATGTCTCATTTTCAACAGAATTCAGTGCTCAACAATAATGTTGAGTTGAAACTATTTCAAAACATACACTACGTTAACCAAAGACCAGTATTTTATCCGGCGTGAGGACAGTACCCCTTCGAAGATCAAGTGAACTTTCTTGGAGTTTTTGATTATTATACTATGTGTCTGCGACCCCAAAAATAGATGTTCGTCCTTCCGGAAGAGAAAATCTAGATAAATCACTGCTAAGGATTGTGCCAAAATCGCTATTTTGTTTTGTATGAACATAATTTTGGATTTTTTTACAAAATTTACTGATAGTTATTCAATCTTATTCCAGAGAGAAAATCAAAACATATATTCGGAAATAGTGAAAAATTCTGTTTCTAACTGCCTACTTCTGGTCGTAATGAGCTGTCTTTTACTGGTTAAAAAAATGAGCGAATATTTTGTGACAAGACTTTCGCATTATATGTCAATAACACTCAACAAACCATCATTAAATTGTTCAATATCTATTACTGTTCGATTATATAAATCTGATAATTTTGATTGAAGTTCAGCACCAAATCGATGACAAATAGCAGATAGAGCACATTCACCACCATGTCTTGAATAATCATTATTATTTGGTGAATCAAAATTCTAAAGAAAAGACAATATATCTATATATAAATTTTATTATTTGTTTGTCAAATGATCATACAAATTTTTTAGCAGTCGAACTATTTGAAGAAGGTGTAGGTGTTGAATCAACTGATGAATCGCGATTTAGAGTATTTCTAGTTGTATCATCCTGGAATAATAGAAATTAAAAATGATTTAATTTCAGAAAAAAGAACACATTGTTTTTCTTTTTTATTTTACACTATTTGTTTTTTGCCAAGTATAAATGCCTCTTAAAATAGTACAATTATATCCTTCATTAACATTTAATAATATTTCAGTAGATTCTATTAAATATTAATAAATAAAATAAATATAATATTATGTGAAAATATTAAACCTGTAAAACGTGAGGAATTTGTAATATGTGGTGTCTCATCCGAATCAGCACAAACATAATTACATAAATTTTTAATTATTTTACCATTCGGATTAGGATTTGTTGTTCGTTGTGTACACTGCCAGATAAGATCTGCAACAGCATGAGCTGTATCATTCTAAAAAAAAAGATATATATCGATAAGATTTAGATATTCAGTTTGAATCAGTTATCTAAGATTTAAAGAAAGCTTTAAATTACATAATAGACTTAAAGAGCTATCGAAAAAAGAAATAGTGCTATACATTCAAATGATTAAGTTTTGCTAAACATAGAAAAATAAATTTTATGATCTGTTGTAGAGATGAAACCGGTATCGGTCACCAGCTGGCCCAGTACGGATCTCAGACCTGCCGATCATAGCTGGTGTGTCTTGTTTATTTTTTTGTTCTTATTATTTCATAGAAGATATGTAATGAAACTTTATTGAAAGTTGACTACTTTGCATATTATCATCTACAAATGGAATAGTACGACAACTTGTCAATTCAATGTCGATATGGATTTCAGACCGACAGGTCTGACCTACTTAGACCGGTTACATTTTTGATCTGTTGTATTTCTTCTTCTATTTCTTGAAAGATTAAATTAATAAAATAACATGTTTTTTGTAAAAGTTCCACTAAGCAATGATATTTAACAATATCTTACTTGAATCTGTGGATCTAATTCTTTTTTTAATGCATCCATTAATGGTCGAATGAGTGGATTGAGTTGATCACCAAGAAAATGCCAATAAACACATGCTGATGCCAAATAAGCTGTTGATCTACATAAAATCCAACAATGTTTCGCCAATCAGACATACGTCAGGAGTAAATCTCGAAGCAGAGACTATACGTATCCAGGGTTCCCGATTAGGGGAGAGCAGGTAGGAGCTTCTCCTCTCCCATCCCAAACAAAAATTTCAGACTTTCTGCCAAAGCTTTTTATAAAACTTTATGCGACAATTTCAAATTTCAGTTCAGCAGAAAGCTTCTGCATTTGCTGGAATAAAATTAAACCAAAGATGCTTTCTGCCTAATTTCTCACAGAAAAATCCACTCTATTTCTGCTAAATTTCTTGCAGAAAATCGATGTTATTTCTGTCAAAATTTTCGCAGAAAGTCGAGTATTTCTGAAAAATTTCTCGCAGAAAGTCGACTATTTCTCTCAAATTTCTCACAGAAAGTCAATGTCATTTTTAGCAAATTTCTTGCAGAAAGAAGACTTTTTTTGCAAAAATATCGACTTTCTGCGAAAAAATTATAGACTTTCTGCCAAATTATTAGTCTACCCCCACTCCCAAAAATAATCGGTAACCCTGTACGTATCCTAAGCTTCGCCTGCCTTTGGACGAATGTTAGCGGGCGACAAAACCTCTCCAGATGCTCCCTTCTGATTACGAGATCATCTTATAGGATCCAAGCGTTCGGGAAAAGTCGTACTTTTGAATTTTATCTTAAAACTACTTACGTTGAAAGGTCTCACATAGAATAGCTTGTAGACTTTGTATCACCGAGTTATGAACTTCTCAAAAATACACCCTCTTCGAAATGTTCTGAATCATAGAACAGTATTTTGAAAAGTTTATATCTGAAAGACACGAAGTCAAAAAAAACCCGGAATTCTTCGTACAAGTTACTGTATATGAAACCTTCTAATAAAGGTTGTTTTAAGACAAAATTCAAAAGCACGATTTTCCCTAAAAATCTGCGTCCTACAGGGATCTCTGGCAAATAAACATTTGAAAAATTCAATATAGACAAAAAAAACTATTAAAATCAGACGGAGGCACCAACAGAGATTCCCTCGTGAACCAAAGATAAAAATAGCAGATGTAGTAGAATTCACAGTCTGCTCGTGATTTCATTGAGTTCTATTTTCAATATTCATACTCCGTTTCTTCATATGACAGTATGTGGTTTAGACTCTTCTCACAGATTTGTAACAAACAAATCTTGAGTACTTTATTATATTATCACTGTCTTTACTGGAACGATTTATTTTTCACATTCGTCTACAATGATCTATGTTATGCATATGCGCTAAGTATTTGGACGGTTATGTGTTGCTCGAGCAATCCTGCTTAAACGTGAATCCTTCCGAGTGGCAAGAAGGAAAAAGATCGATTCGCTCACTCAAACCATTGCAAATGATTCCTGTGACATATAAATTGATTATCAAATTATACTTCATTAAATTCATTAGCGATTATCAATATGAAAGCTATGAAATGCTATGTTGAATTTTCAGAGAAATTCTAGTGCAATCAGTCATTCTTCGTTTTTCTCTTGAAACCATTTCCTAGTCAATTATCATTTACTATAATAGATCATGTTTTGCATTATGCTTTGCTCTTGTTTTGTTTTTCTTTAAGGATGCTGAATGCTATCTCTTTTCTTTCCTATATATCACTCCAACAGGTACATTGTTATTGAATAGTGGCTCCTTTAAGACCATTAAGATTTGAGGGTTAAACAAAATTCTATAATTTAAAATCTGCTATTTCTCTTTTAGTTGAAATTGGAGATCAAGATACAACGAAATTTTTTAAAATTAAACTCTAATCGTGATTCCTAGGATAGTAAAGATTTAAATTTAAAACTGATATGTTAGATAAAGTCAATTTGATCTTAATTATTAACATATATTAAAAATTCTAACCTAAGTGCAAGTGTTTCTGATTCATTTTGTATTCGTTGAGCTTCATCACGAATATTTTGTTTTTGTCCATTTAATTGAATATGTGAATCAATATTTGAATGAACCTTATCAC
This sequence comes from Rotaria sordida, assembly GCA_905250125.1. Classification (NCBI taxonomy): domain Eukaryota; kingdom Metazoa; phylum Rotifera; class Eurotatoria; order Philodinida; family Philodinidae; genus Rotaria; species Rotaria sordida. The sequence goes on from CAJNOL010000834.1 coordinate 67,312, forward strand.
ATAATTCAATAATATCATCAACTGAATGAAGTCTTTAAAAATAAAAATAAAAATAAAAATAATTATTAAATGAAAAATAAAACAAAAAAGAAAATAATGGAAATAAAATTTTGTATGAACTGGAACAAAGAATGTATTCGTTTATCTTTTGAATACAACCCAGAGAAGTTCATTGAATATTTTCTTTTTCGAGTTACACAAAACTTTAACGTCTAAGTTATTAAGAAAAAAATATAATAATAATCGACGTCAAAGGGAACGTGTCTCGATATTTTAATTACAGAGTCATTTTTCTCTTTTTGTTTTTAAACTTACGCAATTGATTCAATTGATTGTGGATTACATAAGCGTTGTCTAGCACATTCATACATAAATGATGTAAAATCACGTTTAAGTTTAGTAAACGATGGTGCTATTTCATCAAAATAAAGTGTTTCATTTAATGCTTTATGAAAATGTTCTTGAAGAATATTTGTATTAATTGAAAAATCAATCATATTCTGAAAAAATATTAATTTAATAAAAATAAAAATAAAAAAATACAATTTACTTTTCCCCATTCACTAGTTATCATTCCAGCAACCATTCGTTGTACAGCTGAACGATAATTAAGACTTGTTATATAATTTAAAACACTATTTGATTGTTGTTGATCATAATGAATAAATAATTGACCAAGTAAACGTGCTGCTAAACGACGACATTTAATAACAGTACGATCTTGTTCTAATGGAGCGTCTTGATGACATACTGTAAAACCCATAGCTAAATATTGATGATTATTTATTGTCGAACTACTTAAATAACGTTTATCATCATTATTAAGTATTGTTGTTGTCTAGAAATAAATAATAAAAATGAAATATTAAGTAAAGAAATAAAAACACAAATTAAATTTTTTACTTGTGGAGTTTTCTCATCATTTAATAATAATGTTGAATTAATTGGCACTCTAGCTGGATGAACAGATAGACAAATCCATCGTTGATATGATGAAAATGTACATTGTCGAACAATACTATTCGATTGACAAAGAATATTCCATGTCTAGAAAGAATAAGTTATTTGAAAAAGCTTGCTAGCGCAGTTCCTTTGGGGCTAAAATGTGGAACTCACAAATGTTTTTTTTAGGCTCATCATACAAATGCAAGATACATAAAGTGAAAAATCTCTAGAAGACTATAGTTATTTTCCAAAGATAGTCGATTACTATTCGCTCATTATTTTTCTTTTTCGTATTCCGTTATTCTTAAATTAACATTATTATTCTAACGATTGATACAATGGGCAAATAAGTATGTTGTACATATTTATTATATTTATAGCAGGTCTCAGCGCACTATTATATATTTCGAAAAGCTAGGAAACACTCATATTGATTATTCCTCAAAATTATAACTTGATCAGTTCACGCTTTTTTATGTGTCCTTGACGCTGCACAAAAATCAAAAGCTGTCCTATTTAGAACATTCATAAACTTATTTCAGCAATTCAAATTTCAGCGACAGCTTTGGAATGTCCAAGAGCTGTCTAAGTCTTGTCGTTAATACTGTTCAGCATTTTTTTTTCGTTACTAAGGAACTCTAGGAAATGAGTTGGAAGTCGAGGATTCGGGTTAGAGTCCATCGAATTCTATTCGCACCCGAACGCAGCTGAGTCCGAGTAGGGTTCGGATCAAGAAATTTTTGGACCCGATGGGCTCTAGTCCGGATCCAGAAAAACGTTGACTCACAGCTTCTTACATTGAGTGCATAGAGTATATTTATGCTTGATCTTGTTTACGTAAATACAACTTGAACTATGTCATACAGCTGAAGACTTTTGTATTATTGTTGATTTCACGATTTTTCCTGATGAATTTTGCTTATCAATGAATTGTTCAATTTCCTTTGCTTCTTAGCATAATGCGCTTTTCAACTAAGCAAAAACTTAATCGAGTGATGGAAAAGTGAACAATAAGAAATAACTGTACGCTGATATTTTTTCTGAGACTGATCAATAAATAGTTAAAACCTTGATTCTTCACTTGTCTATGTACACGAAGGATACCAGATATTGGTGAAAAACAACTCGGATCTGGCTCGATAAAAACGTGACCAATGAATGTTAACTCTTACCACCAGTTGCTTCAAGATGAGAGCCGTAAAAGCTTGACTTAAAACTTATTAAATTTTTCTCCGAAAAAACTCAACGTGAGTTCCACAAAAAAAAACAAATTCTTAATTTGATATACTTGTTCAATTGATGTAAGAATTTTATCATCTGATTCGAGTATAGATCGTTCAAAAAGAAGACGAAATGTATGTTCAAGTACAGATAATTCTTCTGATGTGCACATATTTAATTTCGACTAGAATTTATAAAAGAAAAATATTTTTCCATAAAGAAATGAAATAAATAAAATTGTTTTTTGCTTGTTTACTTGACTAGCTTCAATAATTTTCATAACAGTTTGAATAGCAGCTAAACGAAATGGTAATGTATGATGACGACAAAATGGAAAAATTTTTGGTAGAACTTGAGCAAAAGATAATTTAAATCTTAAAATACAAAAAAAGAAAAATATTAATTAATGACAAAAACCAAAAATTCAATATTTTTTTTTTGTACTTTTCAGCTGAATTTGCTGCAAGTAATTTAGCAAGAAGATTCATAATTGAACTAGCTGCTGAATTAAGATCATCCATTGAATCAAGTAATGAGATAAGTTCACCAATTAAACCAGGTGCACAATCGAGGACAACCTTGAATTAACAAAAAAGAAAATCATTGAAATTTTATTTTTATTATTAACATCATACAGATTCATATTGAGTAACGAGTGGTAATAATGTTGCTGCGGCAGTTGAAACAACATCGTCAGATTCATCTCGCAGACATTGTCGTACAGCTTGGACACATGGGATTTGCATCTCGTTGGGTATTTCCTAAAATTTAACGATTTTTTTTGTTTTCATTATAAATAAATAAATTTTGTTTTTGTTTTCTTTTTACTTTGAGTATATTGAATGTATATTTGAGCGTAAGTAATGCTCCATGTCGAATTTCCCAAGTACCATTGTGTTTGAGTAAATGTAAAAGAATTGAAATTAAAGATGAACATTGTGGTTGATCATGTAAACAACTACAAATAATACTTAAAGTTTGAGCGCCTGTTTCACGAATTGGTGCAACGACCTAGATCAATAGAAAGAATGAAAAGAAAAAAAAAACATTTAAAGACTATTCATAATTTATTAAATTATCATCAATAATTTTTTTTATTATTAATAGTTTATAAACATAGTAGATTATATATTGAGTGAGAAAAAATTCTTCCAAAAAATATTAATTATCAATAATATTTAATTAACAATATTGACAATAATAAAACAATGTATTTTATCTAAGTCATTCTATTATGATTCTTTTCAAATCAGAAACTATAAATTAATACTTCTAAGAAATTTTGCAATAAATTGAAGAAAAAAAACTAGTTCGGTTTTGGTTCAATGGTTATCGGACTTTTCATAGAAGAAAAATTTCTTAATTTTATACTGTCGAATTTGATTTCTGAAATGGAATAATAAGATTAGATTCTTCATTTGGTAATGTTTATCGATTTGCGAACTTGTAATTATTCAATACTTTGATAAGTTGACTTATTGAATTTCCCATTGATTGGCATGGGTAATTGTACTTTTATATATCGTAAAAATTATACTTCTTCCATAGTAAGAAATCTTCTAACTTAAAATGAAAAAGATACTTTAATGTTATATGAATGATAATATAATTGATTTTGCTATCAGAAACATTCAATCGATCCAATATTTTCTTTGATCAAAAATATTTCTTGAGAAGAAATAGACTTGGTTTTTATTTATCAATTGTGATGATAGTTCAACAGTTACCTAGATTTTTTTCGAGATTTTTCTATAAATTTTATTATACATCTTATCATGAAACGGAGGGTATTATGATGAGAGTAGGCACGTGGTTGACGATAAGAGCGCGAATAACACTTAGGGCGAGAGATCAGATAAGAATTAAGGCTGACATATCTTTCTTTTGATACAGGTCTAATGTATTATATGCTATAAATAGATGAATCTAGATCAATGCCGGTAGCTTCACTAAGATGTTCGAGTAAAAAAAAAAGAATCGGCCTTGTCCTTTACTTTGACAGCAGCGAAAATTTTTTCTTTTAGCGACAAGTTCTGCACCTCTGAGATCAACTGTTAAAAAAAGACTTAATCTTTAAATCGAAACTCTTTTTATTAAATTATCATGAAATTCTGATCGATTTAATTCTTTCATTCTTATTCTAGAATTCATAATTTTCGAATAATTTATATTCCTCCGTAAAGGATATACCAAAAAAAACAATAGAGGACATTAAACACGTTCGATGCACATATTTCACTAGCAGACTAAGGAAACAAATAACTCTTTTTCATCTTGAAATATGCTTACATCAGAAGGCTAGATGTCTAATATATACAAATATAACAGATATAAATAAAACAAATCTTTCTTTTTTGCCGATTTTTTTTGTTCTTGATCAATTTCTCTATAATATAAATAATATAATATCATTTCAAGATGGGTAATATATGGAAACCATTCGATAGAAAATATATGTAAACAAACATGAAGGTGAAAGTTATAGATTTATAACGTCGTCGACGTCGCAATCATTTGTTAGTATGAACTATCAACAAATGTCTTTGACTCGTGTTATTTTCGTCATTATTGTCTGTCTTGGATTTTCAATGATCAATAATTGTCTATCAATGGGTGAGATTCTTAAAAACTTATTTTCAAGTCAGCATAATCATTTAGGCATAGCTTGATCATCATCTCTAGTCATTCCATCAACAACAACAATCATAGATGACGATATTTCAAACATTACAACAACAACAACAATAACTTTTCCTACCACAATAATAAATGATACAAAAATTAATCAAACAGCAACACCAACACATATTTTACGTGTACGTATACGTGTACACAATTCCTTAATTGAAACATTAGTTCATCAAAAGCAATTAGATTTAATTGAAATTCAATTACAACAACGGCATATACCATATCGTCAAATACAAGATAATAAAGATGGTATAACAATTATTATTGGACCATATCATAAATCAATAAATTTTACAGCACCTATGATAATATTTAATCAATCACGGTTTCATAGAAATTTTACTAAAATGATATCAATTAAACATTCAATAATTAATGAAAAAAATGAAACAATTACAAAAATTCAATTAGATGAAAAAAGAATTCAACAAAAACATTTTCCAATAAGAGTTGAAGCACATGAATATAATCTTGTTCAAGATCAAGGTATTTGTCTTATCTTATTCTATTTTATATTGTTTTTCTTTTTTTTTATGTATTTTAGAATCATCTGAATTTCGTAATTGTCTCGAAGCATGTGATATTTATCAAGGCAATGAATTAAAACCTAATCATAATTGTATCCGAAAAAATTGTCTTAAAGAAATTACAGGCATTTAAAATAAATAAAACATTTTCTTTTTTTTATATTTAAATATATATATATATATATATAACTTACTTCATCAGAAACATAATCAGCAAAACGATCAAGAATAATTAATGTTAATAAACGAACACTTAAATCTTCAAGCCATTGAAAATAAAATTCATTCTATATTTAAAATAAATATTAATTTATAAAGCGACACAAAGAAAAAGATGATTTTAACAAACTGAAATTGATAATGATTGTTGTCCTTTGAGAAGATCTCGTAGAATAGTAACGGATCCATGTCGATATTCCCATGATGGTTGAAAGATTTGTTCAAGTAACCAATTATAAAAATCATTGAAAGGCCAACGTAATCGATTCTACAAATCATAAAGAAATATAAATTATTTATTTATTTGTAAAGAATTTAAAAATAAATTTCTTCAAGATTCGGTGTAATGCATTTATGGATTCTATGAAATAACATTGCTTTATGTTAATCATACCAGAGAACTATCCCTGTTGACAGTCGTGGTTTGAGTTCATATTCAACTTACAAGCAAGTGTCAATGAGACTAGCAAAAGCTTAAAAGAGTTCATCCCTATGGACCTTTGTCACCGAGTTATGTTAGATTTACTGAATTTTTGGCCCATTTAGATCTTCCGAAAATATCCAATAATAGAGTTTCAGTCGAAAATTTTGCCTATAGATATCTATATTGACTCTTAGAATATCCTGAAATTTTCAACTAAGAAGAATGTTTCTTTGTTGAGTTATTAAGTTTTCAAGAGAACTCGATTTTTGTGGGATGTTCACGGCAAAGGACTTTTTTAGAAATGCAATATCTTGACGAAAGAACATTCCTTTCGGCTGAAACTTTCAAGATATTCTAAGTGTCATTAAACCTATCTGCAGACAAATTTCTAGATCGAAACTGTGTTATTTGATCTTCCAGGAACTACCTACCAATTAGTCGATGATTTAGTAAATCGATCATACTTCGGTACCAATAGTCCATGGAAACGAGTCCTTTTACATATTTTCTAGTTTTATTGGGACCTTGTTCTGAGTTCCAACGGTGAGTTCTCTCGTTAGTGAATAACAGCATCAGGCAAGACGTTTTTTTTTCGTAAAATAAAGTTTAATCTTCTGATAGAAATTCGAATTCTTTTTTTTTTTCATAGCCGAAAGCATATTTACCATATTTGTCTTTCTGAATTTCTCTGCTCTTTTTCAAATAGCTGGAGAGCATCCTACGCACAACGAGGGACAAGCGATATGAAGAACGAGAAAAACGATACTGTCAAAAAATAAACGCTTTGATTTCATTGTAAGTACGTCATTGTCATTTCTCGTGACTAGATATGTATGAGACTAAGTTTTTTTGACCCGGTTTCCGTCTAGAGAAAACTGTTCCACACTTTATTTGCATCACGTTTAAAAAAATCCTTCAATACTGGTTTTTTTATTTATTTAACCGACGACTAGCACTTCTTTAGGTCATCGCTTTTGAATTATGTTCAGATTGATATGATACGCAAGATCATTCGCTTAAAACTATGAAATATTCAACTATAATCTTTAGTTTCGATTAAAACAACTTTTCTTCTCGTAGTTTCGGTCTCCGTCTTAGCAAAATCTCTTTCCTGTGATCTCGACTACTGGAACCGGATCTAAAATTGGTTCGGTACATCTCTAGTTGTGACAAATGAACTAGAAATGTATAACTCTAACAGATTATAGGAATTTGAAGCTTTTTTCTCTGTTGCTTTGTATTCTCGAACATTTTCCTTTATAAAATAATGGTTCGATTTCGTTATTTCTCCTTCAACATATGAATCTTGGGTGAAAAAGTAAATTTCATATTTAGTAATTCGTATATAAGAATGTTCCTGCCTTCCAGCTACCTGTTGATGTGGAGTGCTGCTGAGCAGCACATTCAATAACTCAGTATCTTCCCTATAACTAATACTAGCTGTAGTTCTGAACAGAAGACCGTCGTGATCCAGAGTTCTTGCGCTCAATTGCTTAAGTTCTCCATGACGATTTCGTATACTTTAGGTTACGATTAAAAACTTAAATGTATTCATCAAAAAAAAACTAGAGTTTAGCAGTGTTTTATCGAGATTTTATTTTTCAGAGAAGCGATTTCAGACTGCAGGAGGGTGAGCATGTATTTTTCGAAGCACAGACATATAACATGTAGTCTAATAACTACAAACTTCGGGGGAGTGGGGAAGCGCCTCCTCACTGGATAAAACAGTAGAGTTTAGGATCTTGCAAGCAACTTAACAAAACGTTCAAACAAGTTGGTTAAAATTCAATAACTCGAAAGAATTATAATAATAATAACAAGCAAGATAGGAATGTTTTGATCTCACCTCTTCATTTTCATCATTAGAATTCGATACTTTTATTCGTTTTGAAGATGTTGGTTCTGGTGAATGATCTTGTTCAATAATTGAATATTGTTCACCAAATACAAATCGTTGCAAATCAGCAGATGAAACCTTTATTCAAACACAAATAAAACAAATTTTCGAATAAAATCAATAACAACAATAATATAACTTTAACATACACATTTAACATTTGAATTATAACTATTTAATGATTCAATTTTAAAATCATTTTCTTCTACTGGCATATCTGTACCAGTTAAACGTTCTTGTAAACCAAAATTAAATTCTTTACGTACAAATTTCTTTTGTACAGATACATTTCCATCTAAGACATGAAAATTAATTAATCAAAAATCAATTTTATAATGTCAACAAACCATAATCGCCTATTTCTTCAATTTTACGTGCACCAAGATAAAATATTGAACTATTTGCAATAACATGATTGAAATTAAATGAATTTAATTTTAAACCATATCGTAAATTTTCATTGAATAAAACTATAAGAAATAACTTTCTCTTTCTTTTTTAAATTAAAAACTCCTAAAAAAAATTTCTACCAAAAAATTCATTGGATATATTTTTACTAATAAGTTCAATAGTTAAACCACATGCAATACGAACATCCCATGATGAATGTATAACATATTTTTTAAGCTTAAATAAAAAAAATTTCATTTATTAAAAATTATTTTTATTATCTCTTTTTTTTTGTTTTATTTACTTTATTAAGAATAGGTTCGACTTCTTTTGGATATGTACTAACTACTTGACCAATTTGTGTAGCAGCTGATCGTTTTACTGCTAATGAATCTCCAGTACCCAATAATGTCAATAGACGATCGAGTCTAATTCAATAAAATTTAAAAAAAAAAATTATCTTTAATTGTTAGAAATAAGAAAAAAACTATTATCACACCTGGAAGTCATTCTTCTTTTTAAAAGATAAATAATCAAAAATCTAGAAGAAAATTTGCAAAATCGACGTAAAGCAGCAGCAGATCGGTCGCTGTTTGTAAATCAAATATTGAAGAAGCATTTGTATTATTTGCTTGTGTTTTTTCTTGGGCTTTTATAGTGAGAGCAGACTCGCTTGTCTAACGTAGCTTTTGTCTCGAACAACGTTCGATGAATCATCTTCTATAAATACAATCAATAATTGGTTAATATTGTTTTCAACTATAACAGATGACGCTCTATACAAGAAACATTCTGTATTAATAAAAATAGTTCTATTTTAAAAGTTCGAAAATAAGTCTATTTCTAATGATTTATAAAATAAATTTGATATTCATATTCTAGCAATAGATGGAGATGTTCATCATTCTTATTACTTACAAACATCACAAATGGAATCTTCAATGAACCGTATTAAGTAGGATTGTTTGATGAAGTATTAACATTGCTGGATGAAATTTGATTATTTTACATACGCATCTGTCAGACAAAATAAAGATTGAGATAAACATAAATAGAGTTTTTAAAAGATTTAAGAATTTAAAAAAAGGTAACGGGATACAGAAATTTTCGATTTCTTCTTTGTACATAGTCAGTTAAGCCTCATATTTATGCTACATATACTAGGTGATACTAGTAAAAAGATATAACATATGTTCAGTTTTTAGGTGCACTAATTATCTTTCTGTTTGTCTGTAACTATAAGAGAAATTTGATGTTTTTCGAGTTCCATTTGACTTCCATAGTCTTGTCTGGTTAACCCGATCTATGAAAGGAATCAGATTTAATTACATTTTGTACTGATTTAGTCTAAAAGGGGTCAAAATTAATTAAATGGGATTCATTCCAGAGATCGAAATAAGCAAGCAATACCATGAAAATCGAATGAAACTCCAAGAGTATCGAATTTCTCATACAGTCACAGGCGAGCAGTAAGACACATTTGTACACTTTTGAAAAAGTTATTGCACTCAAAGGCTGACCATATGCTATAGTTTTGACTTGTATTACCTAGTATATGTGGCATAACTATGAAGCCGAACTGACCATGTACAAAGAAGAAATTGAAAAAATTCTGTGTTTCTTTACTTTCGAGCCATTTTATATTATATTCAACTTTAATTGAAGTCCAGTTAAATCCAATGAAGAAAAGTCTTCAAGTGATAAGTCGTTTTCAAGCTAGGACTATATTCAATCGATAAGGTTTAGTGAGTAAGTAAATATTTGTATAGCGTTTCGAGCTGCTGAGCCTTTGTTGCTAAGATTTTGAATATGAAGTGAATTTTTCCTGTAGAATTCCAATTTTCAAGTGAAATTATACTTTTGAATTTTGATCTGAAACTTAGATTACATAAAGGCACTGATTAGACTAGCTTCTAGAAAAAGTTTCAGAATTTTTTGACCAAATATCTTCGAGATATGAATCTTTGAAAATATCTACATTTTTTATAATAATCGTAGCAAAGTGCCTATATTTTAAAGAATTCGTATCTTGAAAAGGCTTGGTGAGAGAATTCTGAAATTTTTTTTCTATAAGCAATCTAGCAAGTGTCTTCATGTTAGCTAAGTTTTAGGTCAAAATTCAAAAGTATAATGTTGTTTGAAAACTAGGATCCTACAGGAAAAACCTACTAAAAATTCGACATCTCAGTAACAAAGGCGTAGCAGCTCGAATTACTCAGGAGTGTTTATTTATTCACTAGACCCTATCGATTGAATATAGTTCCAGTTTAAAAGCGATTCGTCACTTGGGAGGCTTCCTTCATAAGAAGTTGTAATGTTCGCGAGTGCTCTTAATTGAAATCTACTTTGCACTAGCAAGTTCCGACTCAAAAAAAAAGAAGGGTCTATACTTACAGTAAATAAAGATCTTTCGGAATTTCTATGTGATATAAATTGATGAAAGCGTCTACTAGTAGATTAGATATGTTTCGAATGCACCACGATAAGTTGGCCAATTGCACACGCTAACGTACATAATTGATCAAGGAGCCATTGTAAGGCATCTTTAGGGCAATTAAGAGAAATGATAATATATGTATTATAAACCTTAGTTCATGAGAAGTTAGAATAGTATTTCTTTTGAATTAAACGTCTTCAGAAGTTATTAAACGGCTCAAAGCAAAATAGATGCCTATTGAAGAAAATGTGCTAAAAATACATGCATTCTTTTGACATTAATTTTTATCGGTTTGTTCCCTCCATTTTTCATTATTCCAGTAATATAGGATATATGTTACTTTTTCTCATTTAATAATGTGGTCAAAGAAAAACAAATCAACACTTAATATGTCTTTCCATATCCTCGCTCCATCACATGGTTAAACGACCAATTCAATGGTCCTACACAAAGAGGTAGACATTCGGTGAATTAGACTACATAATTGTCATACTAGGCACGATAGTACTCTACTCGTATAGTTATTCTATCGGTGGCACTTCTGGAACCGCTGTAGAGGGTAAGGGGTTACGCTTATGCTTTTTTAGTAGTATTTTTTATTGATATTTATTTGTCTTGGAAGTTAACGTAGTTCATAGATGATATATAGAGTATAACCATATTATGTTTTTGGGTTTTGTTGCAACCGAAAAAAAATACAGGGATTTTTTAGCTTGTATATTTCCTTTTGTAGAATAGTGTCTTCTCTCGGAATTTAATTGTCGAAAAATTTAAAATGTTGATTTGTTTGTTGATAGAAAGTCATTGGCACATATATTACAATATGAATAAGTGAAAATAAATACTATGTCTAGTTCGAAAAAAAACTAGTACATGCTATGTTTCCTTAATACAAATGAAAATTATTTTGTGGTTTTGCGCCTAATGAAAAACAAATTCTATATTAGTTTAATTTTTCCAAGGATATTTCTATGTATATTGTTTCATGTTTACTTCTAACATTCAAGGAAAAACATTATAGACTTGCCATATAACCTTCCTAACAATGAGCTTTTAGTTAATTAAACTTTATTAGTAGAATTATGTTTTGCTATGACTTTCAAATATAAAAAAACCAATGTTTCCAATCATTTTATTTCTGTTGTACATGAAAATTTTCATTGTTTGATCTTTGTTTATATTCGAGTTTTCTTTGCTTCAATGAAGAATGTTGAACACTGAATGTGAGTTGAAATGGCAACATTTGGCACTTTTTTTTTTTGAAATTTAACTGAATTTAGAACGTATAGTTCTATCGGACGAGTAAATAAAAGATGATTAATTGATCTCACAAGGGAACGTTTTCAAGTGATCAATCGCTTTTGAATTCTGACTCAGTGCAAAAGATAGATTGCAGTGAAATATAAAAAGCATCAAATAGAATAAGTTCCCTGAGGCTTTCCGTCCAAAGTTATAGGCATTTTACTAGAGTTTTAACCTCTGGCATGATGTATACCAAACGATCAAATGATGATATTGCGACCTGAGATTTTGTTCGCAGATACGGTTATTTGCCAGCAGAATGTCCTGAAAATTTCAGTTCAAAAGAATATTTCTTTTCCGAGATATTAATGTCATAAAAGTCACTTATATTTCATCAAAGATGCTAAGCTTTTGTTTTTTATGACTTTAATATCTCGGAAAAGAAACGTTCTTTCGAACTGAAAATTTCAGGGCATTCTACTAACAAATAGACCTGCATGTGAGTCAAATCTCAGAACGAAATATTCCTATTCGATATCTTGATATATACGATGTCAAATGCTAAAATTCTAGTAAACAGACTATAACTTCGGACGGAAGATCTAAGACAACTTATGCTATTTGAAGCTTTTTATATCTTACTATAGTTTTCTTATGCACTGAGTCCGAATTCCAAAGCTATTAATCAGTTGAAGACGCTTTCCCGTCAGTCTTATTTTAAAAATGTCAATAAACTATTCAAAAAGACGTTAGATTTAACGCTTTAGATATAACGATATATTGCTTTTTACTCTGATCGACTACAGATATACGATCGGTTCGATTCGGTTCCAAAAAACAAACCATAAACCGATTTCATCTTTGATCGATTGTAGTCGAATAGATCTGTTTATAAGATCTAGGAAATATTATTAATGAATCATAACGTATATAAATTGTTCAAGAATTTTTCTACTTAGTTGTTGTTCTCATTCACAAAAAAAAATATAATCATGTATCAATAAGAAATTCCTATTCACATGCAATATGACAAAGTAGATGATTCTATTTGACAACAATTTGATCTTCGTTTTTTTTTTTTGAACATGTTTATCATATTCTAAATTGAAACGAGAAAATATTAATGAAAACATGCATGAACATGTTTTCATGTCGTTTAATTATAACTTTTTTGTCGGTTATTATAGATGATTTTCATAAAGAAAATTTTGTAAACAGTAGAAATAAATAAGTCAAACATGCAGCACTCTCATGATTCTATTCTAATGTTCTGTTAAAAATAAATTATTTATATGTCATGTAAAATTAATCGTTTTTAAACAATCGAAAGAATATTAAAGATCTATGCAATAGATCATTGATGTATAGAAACGTAATTGAGAGAAAGAAAAAAAGATGATCAAACATAAGCGCTTGATTATTATTAAAAAAAAACAAGCGTAAGGAAATTTATGTTTTTGTTGAAAGCCATAGATCCTTTTTGATTAAGTGCACGTCCAAATAGAAGGTTAAAAAATAAATTTTTTTTTCTAACGCAAATAAGTAATAAAAGCATGATAAATTTTTATAATATTAGTTTTTGATTAAGTTCATGAAAAGTAATATATCCAACAAATATGTATTTCAGACTTCCGTCACTGACAGCATGAGCCAAAAGAACATTTTCTGCTCTAAATTTCGCATTGACCTTAAAAAACCATAGAAAAACTCCGTGACTACTTTTCAATAATTGATACCCGAGAAAAGAAAAAGAAAAATTAATATTCAAATCCGTAGATATAAAGGTAGCCATTTAATTGAAAAGAAAAAAGTAATTATTTACTTTTGATTTTCTTTTTTTTCTTACATTTTATATTAACCTAACCTTTGCTTCCAAAATTCAATGATTCATCTAAATAAAAGAAAATTTGCCCAGAGGTCTTTTTTCATTATATTAAATTGACCAGTAAAAGTTTTGTTTTAAAAGCAAATTTAAAAAGAAAAAAAAAAATGAAGATCATATATGATAAAAAATTTTCAAATCAGTTGTTAAACATTGATTAGTCAAAATGAAACAAGTACATACTTATCGAAGTTGTAAAAATCTTTTTTTTTATTTCTTAACTAAAAGAGCTAGTATAAAATCATTCAAACTAATCGATCTACTTTTATTTCTTTTTCTTTTTCTTTTTTTTCTTTTCGTATAAAATATTCAAAATATTGAATTGTTCCTTAACGGGAGGAAATATTCAAGTGTCTGTGAACCTTGATTGATTTCAATGTTTGCCTGTATGTTTATCGAGTGTGGCATGTATGGTAGCATTGGTGACGATGTTAAAATTGAGCTGAGAGTATATCTTTTCATCTACTTTTGTTTGCCTCTTATTTTTTCTTACGACCATTTGTTTATATTTGCAAAAGCACATGCAACTGTATTCATCGATACTTCACTTCATTTTCAAACGTTTTCTTTTCTACTCAACGAACTAAATTTTAAGATTTAAATCTATACATAAACTCTTTGAAATCTGATTATGTTACGAAATTCTGCTGCACAACATCGTGTTAAACATTTTAATCTTTTATTAGCACGTGAATTATCATTAATTGAACGTACTCATTCACAAAATTTAATCACTCATCAAAAACTTGAAAATTCAATACGTCGAGCTAATAATCAAATATTAAATAATAATCGAACAAGAATATCTATACCATTTGATAACATTTATAATGAACAAACTGAATCAATTGATTATCATAAACTACGTATGAATGATAATAATAATAATTCAAATCAAAAACGTCGTTTATCCGTTGGTACTTGTAGTAATCTTAGTCAAAATCAAACAAATTCTGATCAAATAGATGAATTTTCTGATGATACATCATCTTTTATTTCATTACGACGTCGACGATTATGTACAAAAACTCAACGTTTACCTCCGATTGTAAAAGCAACTATATCAAATCGACAAAAACGAGAAAATAAAGCTCATCAATGGATGATAAATCTTCCTCAATCAAATAAATCAAAAGAAAATCTCAATGAACAATTAATAATATTAAATGATGAATCATCGAAATCTAATCTACCAGAATTAACACCTATACAACGACAAGTTCGTTCATTTCTTGAAACATTACCAACATATAAAGGTGTTCAACATGGTTTCGATAGTTTTGCTCCAGCTTCACTCTATTCAAATCGTGCACCAGTTGCTATTCGATAAAAAAAAAAAGGAAACAAACTAAATTTCATTCCTATGTCAAAAAGAAAGAAAAAGAACAGACGCATAACATCTAGTCATATGATGAATGTATTCTGAACATTGTAACTCATCTTCATAGCTCTCATTCTTCTTTCCAATATTAATTGATGTTCATTTCAATAATTGTTGTTCTTCAATGACAATGAATATGGTCTGTTCTTCATCATTTTCATTCTTTTTTTTTTCTTTTATCTCTTCGTATGGTACTCGTCAAAAAGCCGTCACGAATAATTATACTTGTTTTCATTTTTTTTTTGTTCAAGAGTATCAACATCATCGTAATAATTCTTATGTGCGTGGGCTAAACATATTATTTTTTATCTTTTCTTTTTATTTCAAGGTCGAACAAACAAAGAAAAAGAAGAAAATAAAGTAAATAAAAAATTATAACCATCATATATTTCATCAATACTACATATTTGATTAATATTTCACCATAGTATTATAATTCTGTTTTTTTTTCTTTTTATATTGTCTCATTTACATTTTTCACATGCTTTTTTTATGTAGAAAATACATAACAATAAACAAAAGAAAAGAAAAGTTCTTGTTTATTTTAGTATTGTCGAGCGAAATACTCGCGTTTTTGACATTCATAGATACGACGAATATCATTGCGAAAATTGACATTAAAAAACGAATATATAAGTGGATTGCACTAAAATATACATAAAAAAGAAAAAAAAAGGGAGTTGATTTTTTTTTATTTATAATTATTATATACGTATTTGTATACGTACTGCACTGTTGATATAATAAAGTATAAATAGAATTTCACGAAAATTGTGTGGTTCAATTTTGAATAATGTATGAATTAATGATGGTAAATACATAAGAATAAATGTAGCTGTAACAATAAATAATGTAAACGTTGTTCGAATATTTGCTAAACGTTCTTGTGTTTGTTGTCGTTCAAGTACACGTTGTGTTTCACCATCAAACGTTGATGGACGACGTGTGGATGATATAGAAAGATTTCGCATTGAAGAATCTCCAGGATCAATTGATGATACTGTTGATAATGAACGATCATTATTTATGTGAACAGTTAATTGATGTTGTTGTTGTTGTTGTTGTTGTTGTGATTGATTTACTGATAATGATGAGTTAGGTGGAGCTAAATTAGATCGTTGATAAGTATTTGGTGGATCTTCACTAATGCATTGATCAGCTATTCCAGCAGACGTCACTATTGATATAAAGAAAAAAGAGAATATTTCCGTACTTCTCTTACTGTTGTCTGTAATTATTAAAAAAAAAAGAGAAGAATCCAACTGAGTCAATCATCCGCTTTTGATGGGTAGTCCGGATAAGAAGTATCCTATAGGGTAGATGTCACGTCTCGTTTATGCACTTGGCTTTTTTTTTTATCAAGGAAAAATGTAAAATAGAACGTCAAAACATAATTAGTTTTTTTCATATCCGAGTGAACATCAAAAGACACTATGAGTATTTCAAGAAACCTGAAAAAGAAAAAGATGTATATGAAATTGAATGACGTATCTTTTTTTTCTTCTTTATATAA
This sequence comes from Rotaria sordida, assembly GCA_905250125.1. Classification (NCBI taxonomy): domain Eukaryota; kingdom Metazoa; phylum Rotifera; class Eurotatoria; order Philodinida; family Philodinidae; genus Rotaria; species Rotaria sordida. The sequence continues at coordinate 84,081 of CAJNOL010000834.1, forward strand.
TCTTTAGGGAAATGAATTAATATTAAAAAAAGAAAACAAATAGAGCAATCTTGAGTAGTTTAATAATATACATACTAAATGATACTTTTCGTTGATGAACTGATACATCTGATAGTCGTTGTTGTTGTCGAATAGATAATGTATTACTTGGTTTACGTACAATTGATGAATGAGGTAAATTTGTACATTGTGATACACTTCGTTGTAATTCATTTTCATTTAATTGATTATCTTTCTGAACAATTTCACCTGATGATGATGATAACGTTGGTGTTGTTGTTGTTTGTTGTCCAGGTACAGTTAAATATGTTGAATTCGAAGGTGTCATAGGACGTAATTGGAATGCATTATTAATTGTTAATAATTTTGTTGCTTGTTCAAATGAATCTTCAGTTGATGTTGAAGGTCGACTAGTTGATGATTGTTCAGTTCCACAATAAGTTGTTGCAGCTATTGAATTAATTCTTGAACGTATTAAATTTGTTGATGTTGTTTCATCCCATATACCACTTGTTAAATAAGTCATTGATGTCATTGATATAGCTGAATAACGTTTACCACGTGCACCATTTATTTCTAAAACAACTTGTGGTCGACATTTATTTTGATTTGTTATTATTGATGATGGTTCATCATGTATATGACGATGATGTAGTTGTTGTCGTCGTTGATTTAATGGTTCATGTAAAGCTAATTCTGATGGTCGTTGCATATCATGTATATATTCATTACTTGTTTTACAACAATAACAACAAATAAGTGTTAATGTTGATGGTGAATGTTCATTATGATAACGACGATGATGACGACGAGAATTTTTTGTTGATCGTGTTTCGGTATTTTCTGTTTCATTATTCATTAAATAAGAACGAATTATACGACGATAAGCAGATAATTTTCTTGTACGTGTTACACGACGTTGATAAACAGCATTATATATAAATGCATAAAGAATTAATACAAGTAAAATACATATTGCAAATAATGTACTATGAAACATTCGATATGCATCAAGAAATTTTGTTGATCCAAGATCTTGAAAAAAATATATTTTATAAAAGAATAAAGAAAGTAAAAAAAAAACAGATATTAAAAAAAAAAATTTATTTTTAACAACATCTCAAAAACTATTGAATTTCTAAAGTAATATGACTTTTATACTTGAAGTATGCAATTAGAATTCATAAAAAGAAAAAAAAATGTATTAAACTTACGTAAATTAGATTTTGGACTACAATTAACATTTGTTAAATTGCTTGGTATAAATGGTACTGTTGCATCACTTTTTTTAATATGTTCGACATGTTTATAAATGATTAAATCATCATCATCTGAAGATTTTATTGAAAAACGTTCTGAATGATTATTATGTATTTGAAAAACATGTTCTATTGTTGAATATTCAGTCATTGGTATAATAGCTAAAACAAAAAAATTCATGACTTTTGAATTTTTTTATTTTTTGTTAAAGAAAATCAAAGTTCTTAAGAAATTTATACCTAATAAGGATGATAATATTCCACAAATAATAACAATAACATGTGCACGACGTATAGTAATAATTTTATATAATGGCCAACATATACAAAAATATCGATCAAATGCAATTGTTGTTATAAGAAGAGTTGAATAAAGTACATGTGTTGATAAAAAACCATAAAATTTACATAGAAATTCATTTCGAATGCCTGTTTTTAAATACAAAATCATATTAGGATTAGTCAATAATTCTTAAAGCTAATAGGATTCATTTGTTTTTATGTTATTTAAGTGTCAAAGATTTAAAAGCAAACAAAAAAAAGTACTATCAAAATTCTATTTTTATTTTTTTTTTGAAAGTTTTCAAATGGTTTCTGATGAATATTATTTGGTTTCCAATTTTAATTTGTTTTCTTTTGTTGTCTATAAGTAAAAAAAGAATGATAATGATAATGATGAAAACAACATGAAGCTGTTAAAAGAATAATTCTCTTTTTTTCCTGTTATTATTATTACTCAAAGATATATATATATATACATATATATATCTTTGAGTATAGTTCAAACATTTTGTTTTCATAATTAATTTTTTACCTGTTGTTATTTGATATAATTCTAAAGGTGCCAAAATCAAACATATAATTAAATCAACAACAGCTAACATTTTTATAAAAAATGTAGATGTTTTATTATCTTTACGATTAATATAAACATAAAGTACAAGAATATTTCCTATTGTACCAAATATAATTGTTACTAATAAAACGATCCATAAAGCAATTAATATAAATAAATGTATTGAATGATTAAGATTATTTAAATGGATTTGACTAGCATAATTCATAGAAGTTTCATTTGATATATGTGATGTTAATGATGATTGTATTATTTCATAATATGATGTTGTATCCATTGATGATTATCTGTTTTATATATTTTCTAAATCTTTAGTTAAAAAAAAAAATATTGTAAAAAATAAGTTACAATATAATCTGTCGAACATATTTGCTCACTGAAAACTTTTTTATTCTTACATGCACGCATATATGCAACGTCATTAACATGTAGTAAACTATGTCTATTCATTGACAACTATCAGTTTGATACCTATAATTAATAATGAAAATAAGCTTTTGACAAAAAAAAACACTAGAAAGTTACATATACTCGCGTGATTTATATTAGAATGCGATAAGACTAGATAATATAGTCAAATGTAATGACAATGAACAGACTGAACTTGAACTATATTATTGTTCGGTGAGAAAAACAAAGAAAGATATCTATGCCCTTTTTCCTATATGATCATAAACCTTGTACTCGATATTTCAAGTGTATCTTCAAAAAACAAAAAAAATGTTTTATTTCTTCTCGTTATCTTTCTCTTTTTCTGCTCGACATTCTTTCTCACTTTGTTCTAATTATATTGACTATAGGCATTCCTTTTTTTCTCTCTCTCTCTCTCTCTTTCTCTCTTTGTTCCCTCAGTCTATATCCTGTTCAGCTTAGCTCGCCAATGTTGATAGGCGGTGCGCAAGCTCGCATTTTCCTAAGCACGCACATATACGCATATAAATACACACACGCAATATGACATCGTTTCATCAGTACTGCATCATCATTGACTAATCGTAATAAAAACAATAATGATAGTATGATTCGTAACTTGAAAATCATTATAAAGAGATCGTCATAGAAATATATATATATACTGAGCGAATGCCAATAATAAGTCATCTATAAAGGAAAGATCGAAGAAAGACAAAAAAAAAAAAGGGAGTGTACGTGACGTAGAATTTTAAGGAAAAAAATCGAAGAAAAAAAGAACAGAGAAAAAGACAGAGTCAATTAAAATAATCGTTAGTCGAGAGGAATGAGAGACCTCCTGACATCAAAGTAGTTGTTGGTTGAAGAGGCTTGTAAGAAACAAAGCCAAAAATTTCATGATCTATACATGTCTTCTCAAATGAATTAGCTTTTTCTGAAAGTGCATATAATCAATTTTTCACATTGAATTAAAAATCAAGGACAGATGTTTTCGTGCAATTGGTGGATTACAAATGTCATCAATTCAATTTTGCTTAACTAAACAAAAGTATAAACATACAATCTTTTCTAACAACGCCTATTCTCAAGCGATAAATATTTGACTCAATCCGGCACAATATTATCATTTTTTTTTACAAAATATTAGTTATTTCTTGGTTTCTTTTTTTTTACACTTGAAAACATCATATGTTAACAAAAGATGATGACAAAACAAGAGACAACTATTTAAAAACTCAATTAACGGTTGTTTTCCAGTATTTTCCATGTTCTTTTTTTTTTACTAATGTAATAGTGTGGCTTGTAGATCTGGAAAATGTCTTTGTTTATGTCAATATACACTTTCTCTATACATGCAATAGCAGACAGCAACAACTTATTTGTCTATGAATTATTAGACTGAATTGAATAAGTAGAAAAAGATCAACTACCGTTGCAAGAGTAATTTTGATGTATTTTTTAACTGTGTTCTATATCATTATGATGTGAACATGTCTCTATGCGTGTTTTTTTTTCAATTTAAGAACTTAATGAGAAATTGCACCCAAGAATAAAAGCATTTGTTTTCTATTGAGTGTCGATTTCGAAAGCGTTCATGATATAGTCAATCATGTATTTTCAAACATACATTCATAAATCTGGATTGCACACGTTCATGAACATTTGTCATGAACACACAATAACAAGCTATTATAAAAATAGAGAAAGAAAGAAAGAAAAAAAAAAAGGAGGGGGGGGGGAAGAAGAGATTAGTAAAAAGAAGAAAGAAGACTAACCGACGGACTTGGATACAGACACAAACACACGCCTAGGACACAACACAAAACGGAAGTCGTTTTCTTTCTGTTTTTCCATGCCTATATTTTTCTTTCGATGCCAATGACTATAAGCTATCAGTCATAACTAGTTTCCCCTATGCTGTTTTCTTTCTTTTTTAATATAACAAAACTAAAAAAAAAACGATGTAATCTTCAAAAAAAAGATTATCATATTAGGGTGTTAATGCTTACAGTGACATTTCCTCTTGAATATCCGTGTACTTGTATTGATGCAAAACTAATTAAAATAGTTTTCTAAGTAGACTGTTCTAGATGAATTAGTTTATTGTTAACCATTTTTCTCTATGTAACAATATTTTATTTTAACGATTTTCATTTAAACTTTATTTTATATAGATAACCAAGTCAGTAACTTTCAATGTCTTATTGTTGTCGATCTCTAAATCATTGTGTATGGTAAAATGTTATGTCAATAAAATTAAAACATAGCAAACAATGTTGCTGATCGGATAACCTATATAGACAATAATAAAAAAAATAGGCAATGAACAGTGATAAGATAAAATGCGATCGTATTTTCCAATCGAACGAATTATATAAAGAAAAAAAATTCCCAAACGAATACTCTATAGCATCGTCAATTTATTTCAATCTTGATCATTATTATATATCATCACTAATGTCTATTCTTAAGAAAATATATCCAAGGTAGATTAATAACTCGTTCCTAAAACTTGACATGTATATGCGCATTTTTAAACAAATAGTTTTGTTTTTCTGGAATATTTTTTACTTTCATTAATAAATTATGAAGAATTCTTAAGAAACATGCACTAACTAAACTAAATAGAAATCAAGCATGTGTTTATATAAATGAGAAACTATTTCAAACACGAGATTATTGATATAACATTAGCAATTTGTACTTAAATTGGACAATAAGCAAAAAAAACCTATGCCTACGCTTCATTTAACAGTCGTTGAATATCAAATAAATCATCAATCTTTTCTCTTTTTTCTTTCTCTTATTCTATAATTAAAATAGATATCAACAATAGACGAGAAGAAATCTGAAAGAAGTTAAACTTACATTAACCAATAGGTATTTAACAATGATAAAATTTCTTTTTTCTCTCTTCACCTTAGAGATTAACTTTCTTTTTGCTTGATAAAAATACAATACATGTATTAACAACAGGAAAATTAATAGAATATGGAAAAAGTATAAAAAAAAAAGATAAAGAGTGAGAGAGAGGAAAACAGTAGGGAAGTCTCCTTAGAGATCAATTCTCTGAGTAGCATTATCCTCTCATACACACACACACACTCACACACAATGACATAGGCATGAAAAAAAACAAGAGAAAAAAAAATGAAACAAAAATATGATCAACGACTATTAGCAAATACAATGAAAACAAGAGATTTGTTCGTTTTTTTTTTCTGTATTCGCAGATAGATAATGACCCTATCGATTCTAATGATTTACAGACACTGATTTCTTGTTTTTTATTATTAGGTTTTTTTTTACATCTAAAAAAAAAGTACCTATGAACGAAGAAGGATAGGAAGAGAAAAAGCAAAAAAAAAATACTTAAGAGAGATTGATGGAAGAGGCTATTTCAATATTTTTGCATGTGAATATCTTATATATGTGTGTGAATGAGTAACATGCAAATGAGATTTTTCAACGACTTGTAGAAAGACTCATCTAGGAAAGACAATAATTTTTCTCAGGCTAATCATTATATCAATTCGTCATTGAGAATAAGATGATCAAAAAAAAAAACAGAATAAATCATCATGTTCTTTTTTATCTTAACTAGGTTTTTTTTCTCTTGTACTCTAATTCCCTTGAACATGTTTTCTTTTCGAGAATTTTCAATTAAGAGAAAAAAGAAATTAGGTATCAGGTGTCCTATAGATTTATGAGTAAATCATATATTATATTAAATATTTAATTGTATAATAGATTTTTCTTTTCCAAGAATGTTTGAGCATCAAATTGATATAAATGAACTAGTTTATTGTACTTATGTTGCACGTAACAAGAAAAAAAGAAACATAATCGATTACATAAAAATTCAAATAGTTCAATGTTTTGTTTGCATCATTTTCAATTGTTGTTGGCATTTCGTCTCATTTCTACAAATGAAAATCTTTATATTTAAAAATCATTAAATCAATAAATACTTACATAAGGTTCTAGTAGATTATTACCATTGAATTTTTTATCTTTTGTTTCAGCTAAATATTCAATAGTATTAATAAAACAAAACAAAACAAAACAATCAAATTTACTTACTATTTTCATTTGAAGTCTTTTCACGTAAATCCTCAACTTCTTGAGAAATTAAATCATCATGTGCAATAATTTTATCAGAATTTATTGATGTTGTTGTTGTTTCTAATTGCTTTGTTATTATTGTTTCATTTTCAGGAACTTTTATTATTTGCTCCGAGATGCCTTGAAGATCTATATATATATATATATATGGAAAAACAAAAGATGAATGGTAGATAGATAGATAGGAAAAAATACAACAAGTCAACTTACCAAGAGAATGAATAATATAAGTAAAAAGTGTTGATTCAGCATCGGTAGCTCCATCAATAACACATGAATATACGCGTTCATGTATATTACTATTGATTGTTAGTTCAATAGAATAATCAAATAATGAAAGAGGGAATATCCGACGTAGTTGATCACCATTATATTGGTTCTTTGAAAGATAATCATTAATAAGAATATTGTCTATTGATGCATTACCAACAATCCAAAATACATTAACTGGACCTATATAGAAAAAAAAATGAAATCTTTTTTATTTATTGTGTTGTAAATTCTTTACGATTATAACTATGTATAACACATTGAAGAAATGCTGTTTGATAAGCATCAATGATTGTTGGTGACGTTGTATGCATATTTGTAAAACATGGTAATTGACTTAAACTTATTTGACAAAGTCTAGGAGCTATACAACAATAACAAACAAAAAAAACGAACTAGATATTTTATTTCTTTATTTAAATTTCTTACAAACCAGTTAATTTAACATGATAACTAAGTGCTCGTAAATTTGCATTTTCTTCCAAACGATTATCTTCATTATTATTCTTATGATTTGATGATCGTGGGCGAATAATACATTGATAAATTCCACTATCATCAATATTTACATATCGTAATAAAATTGATACATCAGCTATATCTGTTTCATTAGAATTTGTTAAATATGATACAGCACTTGTTATAAAGCGAACAACTGTTGGACGTACAATAGTATATACAGGATAAATTTTTATATTACTTGAGTTTTGAAAATCTTGATACCACCATTCAATAATTGAATCTTCAAAAAAAAAAATACTAATATACAAAAATAATTCATTAATTTAATATTTTGTTTTACGTTTTGAATGAGCAACATGACAAGGGAAAATTAAACTATTACTAGATGAACGTAAACGAATTGGATTCTGTGTTGATATTTCAAGAAAACATGGTGTATCTTTATCATCAATTGATGTTAAATTATTACAATATGTAGCAGTTGATGATGATAAAAACTAAATGAAAATTAAGATTATCGTTTAGATTAATATTCAACTTACAATTGTTACTAAAATAAATGTATACAAGTGCAGATACTGGTAGTTAAAGATCATTTCTTTTACGTCTGATATGCACGTTTGACGAACGACGAAGTGAATAGGATAACACTGATCACAATTAAATTGTTTATAAACAATCTTTTTCTTTTATGATTTGAATAAAGAAGATATATACAAACTTGTATATATAATCGTTATTGTCATTCTATCAAATAACAGTATGAAACGACAAAAATGTATCGTACGCAATAACCCTTTCATTATTTTATCGAGGCATATTTTCGTTTTACAGTTCACATAGGACATCGAAATCAAAAGTTCGATTTAAATCTTCTTTTATATACTTTATCATTTATGATATTGAACAAAAGAAAATGTGATGAAAATTTTGTAACTGTTTTATAAGTATGCCGTTAATGTCAAACGGTAACTCATAGTTATAAAAAAAATATAATCTCTCACATTTTTTATCTTCCACGATAAATTGTTGTAAGTTATGAATTATTGATATAATATTGTAAAAGTCGAATTTTAATCATTCATTAGGAAATACTTCTAAATAACTTTTCTTTTCTATTAAAATAAAAAATAAATAAATCGGATATAGGTGGAAACCCTAAAAATGCAATGTTTGGTATTTCAAATATGTTTGTTTATTATTTGATCCTTGTCGAAATATATGATTTAATAGGTACTTATATCACAAATGTTTATAATGACTCGTCATTTTCAAACTTTTAAATGTTACCAGCAAAAGAATTGAAACTGATTTTATAGTTATATTTATCACTTGCATACGGTTTATAGACTTATTCATATTTAAATTTTTTATAATGATTACTGAAGTATTACGATTATTTTCTTTGAGGAGCCTGATATATTAATTCATTCTGTAAATATATGTATGCCCGCAAAAAAAAAAAAAGGAATCAATTAATTGAACACGATCATATTCAATTCAATTAATATCATTGAAGGTTGATAAAAAAAAAACATCAAAGTAAAAGCGATCGAAAAGAATTATTCCTATTCTCTTAAAGAAAAGCTTCTGCACCACTTTTATAGTATTTCTAATTACAAAATGCAGTTGCGAAGATCGCCTACACATAGTATGAATAAAGGTATCGAATGTGAAAGAAGAAGAAGACGAAGAAAAAAAAAGAACGAAAAGAAGGGTACATTCTCCTCTCTTACAAGATTTTTTTTTATTACTCGTTGTTATATGTTTTGTTTCGTTCTAGACAACGAAATGACATATATATACGTATTTTTTTTGGAATAGTGATGCATTATTTAATATAAAAGAAGACGAAGAGAACAAAAAAAAGAAACTAACTGTTGTGTTGTTCTCATCATCTTTCGTTAATTCAACTACATCTCTACGAACTTAATTATATTGAATTGTTTAAAAATATAAAGCAAATATCATGTTTTTTCTTATCAGTTTTGCATGGCTCGTAACTGCTAGTTTTGCTTTTGTTCTGGCTATTTTAACTCCGAATTGGTTATCATTTACGAGGTCAGATGGAAATATTACAGAACGTGGAGTGTTTTATATATGTGATTCGCTTCCAAATTATAATGATTATAAGGTAACAAGATGTTTATCAATGATCGAACAGAAATCATCAACGGAACCAAATAAATGGATCTACGGTAAGTAATATTATTTTTAATTGAAATTTTCTTTTTAATATAACTGTCAAATTTCATTTATTATTATTATTATTTATCATTATTTGACAAAATAAATATTTTCAAATGATATTATTTTATGTCATTAATTGATGGTATATTTTATAAAAGAAAGAATAGAGAATATTGACTGATGAATTTTATTTCAAGGTTTTCATAGAATTTGCTATTGCATGTGCATCATTGGCTATTGCTTGTGCTGGGCTTAGTATCATTGTTTTATGGTTATCGGGAATTTATTTTTATGTACGTCGACGAACTAGACAAACATTTTGTTTTCTTTGGTGTATTATTTTTCTAATTTTAATTATCTGTAAGTAAATTAATAAATTCATATTTTAAAATAATTTTTATTTTGAAATACATTTCATAGTTTGTTCTTCATTTGTTGTTTGGATTTTACTTATCTCAGAAGCTATTAAACTTGGCATTTCAATTGATCGTCGTATATTTCGTTGGCCAATGTGGTTAGCAATTGGCGCAACGGGTAGTTATTTAGTATCATTGATAACAATGATTTTTTCATTTTGTGCGATAAATCGACGGAAAAATAAAATACAACAAAATTACTACCATCCAAGAAATCAATTTTAAGACATTATTTATTTCATGTTAGTTTTTCTCTTTTTTATTGTTATGATTAGTATTCATCAAAATTCACTTTTTTAAATTAATATACTTGTATATTCCTAATATCTTTTCTTAGATTGCATTTCTTACGTTCTCGTTTACAAATTCATATATCTTTCTGAGAAGATAAAAGCACGGAAGAAAAAGAAATTAGAAAGAAAAATTTTCATAAATTTATGACTGGACGGAGTTTTTCTTTTTGTTTTTTTTTATCGATTAATGTGTTAAATACCTATCAGTTCTTGCAAATAGCAACTAGATACATAAGAAATGCATATAAATATACACTTAATGATCCTAAATTGATCCAAAGTGAATAGCCAAAATTTTTGAGATGAATATCAGAATGTTCAAATAATTCTTGTTGTGCATTTATTGTTAACATCATTGCCCAAACAATAATCGAAAATAACACTAAAGAAAAATATTATTCAAGTAAAATTATAATTTTCACATACAGCTACATAAAGTTGTAAACAGAGTTAATGCAAGTAATCGTCTTGAACCACTATTACATGCACATTGTTCTATATACCAAGAACCAAGTAAAAGACCAATAAAACTAATACAAATACAAACAATTGACAACGAGGCAACAATAATTGGATATACCATATTTACTAACAAAAAAAATTAAATAAATAAATTCATTCTTTATTTTTCCTTGTTTGAGAAAAGACAAAGAAGCTTTTTTATCAATTACTTGCTTCAAGTAACGGATTATTTAATTGTGCAGAGAAAATCCATTGACAAGATTTTGATAGTGACGAGTTAGTGCATATTTGAAATATATTCATATTTATATTTTTTTCCGAATTAATATACCAATTTGGTGTGAGAATAGCTGCGATAAATAATAAAGTAGCGATTAATAGTAGATGATGTCCATGTAGAGCCAGCGACATATTGCTTCTTCTTTTTCTTCAAACTGGAAAAGTAAAGGTCTTTAGTATGACACTCCTATTTTTTTTCTCTTTTGCACTTTTTTTTGATTGCGTCGTTGTCTTAGTGCTAGCAAACATCATGTTCTCTTGTTCACTTTACCCTCTATCTCCCACTTCATTTGCTTTCATAATCATATCACGTAATTTCATTGACTTGTCATTTTCCGACAGCAAGAATTACTGATTGTAATAGCACAGTAGATCTCTATCTGTAAGAAAAAAAAAGGAATTTGAATCAAAGACGTGATAAAATAATAAAGAGTGCTTTTCTTATCACTGAATTAAAAGCATTTACTTAGTTCATGGAACTAAAAAGAATATTTTTCTTCTCTTATATTTATATTCTATTCCAATATATAGGTCAATTTGGAGTAAAAAAAAAACAAAAGCGTTAAGTGGCACCAAGTTCTGGTCTTTCTTCCTTTATAATGTAAAACATATCTACATTCAGAAAGAATTAAAGAATAAGCTTGTCGAATTTTGAAAATCTAAGAAAATGTTGTATTCTTTGTTGAAAAAAATAAATTATTTTAAAGACCAGAAAATAATATATTATGTCAATTATATCTAGATAAAATATGAGCCGACATAATGTCATTGACTAGCTATAATACATTAACATGAAACTATAAATGAATCGTTGAAATTTGAGATTGAGACGCAAGATTCTGTATACTTGAATCAAACGTAGTACGATAAATATTGTCTTTTTCTCGACTTGATATCGTCCAAAAAAAGATTAACAAATATTAATATCATTTTTACCTGTAATTTCGAATAGAAGATATTGGATTCTTTTTCATTTTAATAGAAAATTATATTTGTAGCTAATTCCAATTATTTTTTAATAGAAAAAAATCGGTACATATTTATTACAGTTTAAATTTATTTTTCTAATTTTTTAATAATATTTCAATCATGAAATTTCAGAATATTGTCAACAATGATCGATTGTGCTGTTAAAGTGCCCACATAAAAAAGGAACATGTAGTAGGTTGATAGTGGAAGTTTATGATCTTCTTCCTTTTTAATAGGAATGACTTTCATTGAAAAAAGTGCACAATTATATGAGAGTGGAACTAAGAATAATTTTTCTCAATTCTAAAGAACATATTTGAGTGACGATGAGCATATTGTAATCTGAAAGATTGAATAATATAACTTTCATCTACTCTAATGGGTGTGCTAATTTAGTTAATGATTAATTTTATAAGAGAACTCTGAGTAAATTATTACTTTTTGAATCAAATAATTATTGATTATTTATTCTTAAATATCAGTATAATCTCAGTCATAAAGAACAAAATATTTTAAACTTTATCTCATAAGATATATGCTATATTATTTTTACGAACTTTATTTTTATACAATAAATTTTAAGACAATTGTTCTCGTTTTTCTCGATGAAAAAATTGTTTTTAATACGTAATTTTTAAACTGTACTTTGACTTTATAAAGTTATTTCAAAATGTGATAAATCTGTACCATTAAATACAAAATCGAATAATGATATTAATCATATTGATATTCACCAATAGCTGTTCAACCCAATTGTGATATTTCAGATAAATTGTTTGGTTAAAAAGTAATTGTATGAAAAAGTGAACTAATCATATTGTTATTTTTAATAAAATAAACTGATATTAGATCTTGATCTTCATCATAGACATACATATATTTTTGTATTATATGTAATGTTTCTTCTAATAAATTTAACGAAGATGATGTTTATTTTCCTTGTTCAGTATAAAGAAGTTGTTGTTGACATAAATTAAAATATGTTACTTCATAAGCCACACGTTCAGTAGATTGGCCTGTTACTATCCGTTCTAATGGCTATTTACTTTCATGAAAAGAATGAAAAACAATATCAACAACAAATCGATCATGTTTTGTTGCTTAACATATAGAATCAATCTCCTTAAGTATAGATTTATCGGATCCACCAGTTCGATATTGTGCTGGTACAATAATATCAATTGTATTTAATCATTTGTTTCTTTAGCAATACCATGAATCCTTCCAACATAAACACCATGTGAAAATCGACGTCAACAATATTGGATACGTATATAAGGTTCTATATCTAAACCTATTTATTGTATACCAACTGAAAAACTAGGTAGATGACCAAAAAAAATTCCACCTACCCAACGAGCTTGTAATTCCATAATTATCCAATAAACACTTCGATACATACCAATAAATGGTAAACATTTCGATGAAGTATAAGAGGACAAAAGATATCATCAGATTTGTAAGATAATTGTTTAAGTATATCGATTGAAAAAAAAGCAATCAAGACATGATTGATAACCAGTACATAAACTAAGAATATCATCATTAATTGTCTCAATTATTTGTTTCATTATTTAATATCAATGATGTTCCATCTTTATAAATTTCACTTAATTGTCCTTGTTTTAAAATTATTTTTCCTATTCGACTCCATTCAATATACAGATTTTATATAGCAAGAAATAGTTATCAATGGTACAAAACGTGCTACAGACCAAAAATTATGTAGTGCAATATGTATCATATGCTTAACACTTGTTGCCATATTAGCAACTATTTCAGCTCCACTCATTCATGCACCAACAAGTATCATTCGTTTGTTATGCGCTTGTTCTGATGAACAGTAATCACTACTATGTATAAGTTTACCTTGAAATGTTGAAAGATCAATTATATCAACAGGTATATGAGAATATTCAAAAAAGCCTTATGCAACAATAATAAAATCATATAGAATTGACAATATTTCATTCGATTTTGTGCTGCCCAATGAGATGTTGTATCTTTAGAATACGTAACATTTATAACTTGAATAATAAATTGAGAAATATCATGTGATAATGATTGTCGAATATTGTTTGATAGATAAGAATAAACATCATTGGCTAGAAAATAATGATGCATTTGTAGATCAAGAAAAATTAGACAATGTTGTAGAAAATTTAGAAATATTAGTTTTCATTGAGTTCCAACGTTGGTTTTAAATCAACATACCACATATATCTGAAGTTTTATCAAAAACACTAGGTCAAAAACCAACTTTATACATATGAACTACTGAAACAAGACCTGATACACCAGCATCTATAATAGCTACACAATGTTGCTCACAATTCAACATAATTTATATGACGAACACGACAGATTTATATTTATTTCATTTATTTAATGTGTTGTAAGACACTTTTCTTTGCCCTTTTTTTTTACTTTGATATTCTTATCCTCTTCTTTCATCGTGCTAATATTTTGGTATAGTTCTTCTACTGGTCTTTGAGAACATTCTATAAAAAAGTCTATTTCTTGACTTATAAAAACTTGCAATGTCTATATGATTTGAAATGTATTTACAATTTTTTTCCGAAAAAACATATCATGTTCGTTACCAAAACAAGCATAAAAATTGAATTAATCCTACTGATATGATTCAAATAAGTTTTAACGCTTTATCATTTTCACTAATGTCTAAATGATCGAACTATCAAAATTTAGCAGCTAACTGCAACTATTAGCAAACATATTTTTAGAAGTATGATAAACACTTTTTTTTTATCGAATCAATTTGTCTTTACAAACTTTATAAACGAGAATAACATTTTACTCTTACACATGTATACGAAAAAAAAATGATGAAATCGACAATGGTAAACTTTGTTTTTCGAAATGTAAATATACATTTTAGTAAGAAATGCACTTCATTTATCCAGGGACTTGAAATGTTCATTATTTTTCTTTGCCTGATTGTCTATTTTATCTAACGAATAGACACGATTATCAAACGAACGGAACGAAAGAGAGAGAGAGAAAAAAAAAGATAGAATGAAAAGATTTAACGTGTCGACTAAAGAATTTGAATCAGTTATAATAGTCATTCCCTTCTTGTGGCGGCGATAACAATCACGACAATATCAGATTTTTCTTTCTATTGATTGATTTTATTCTTATTATTTAAAATTTTATATTGAAAAAAAAAACAAAGATAAATTGATGGCCGATCGCAAATTATTCGTTGGAAATCTTGTACGTCGTATTACTCAAGAAGATTTATGGGTTATGTATTCAACATTTGGACCATTAGAAGAATGCGCTAAATTTCATGAATCATTTGGCTTTGTTCGTTTCTTACATGCTGAAGATGCTCGACAAGCGTTAAAAGCTACTCATGGTATAACACTTAAAGGACGATGTATTAAAGTTGAATTTGCTGCAACTACGGCTTCATGGCGATCAGCTAATAATTCTTATTGTAATGAATGTCGTTCATCAGGTAAAATTTTTGTTTTTTTATTGAATAATATTCATAAATATATCATTCGAAATTAGCTCGTTATAATATTCCACCTATTCGAGCTATTGATTTATCAAATCATCGAGGACATCATCATCGAATAATTAATGGATCATCATCATCATCTTTGTCACCGCCATCTATAGGTCCAATTGGTCATCGACAAAAAAGTCATTCGAAATCAAGTATGAATTCATTAGATTTTATTTTTTATTTTTATTCTTTGTTTTTGTTTTTTGTATAGTTACTTCTGAATCAACAAATTCTTCTGATACTCGTCAATCTCATATATCATGTTCATCACCACCATCATCTTATGCTGCTTCATCAAGTCATGTTACTGAAATTGATGATTATGATTGTGATCTTGATAGTGGATATAATGATGAACATGATTCACCATTATTATCATCATCAACATATTTAATTCCAACATCACCATGGTATGATATGCCTATTGCTGATGAACTATTCATTTGGGTAATAGTTTTTCAAATGATTATCTCTTTCATTTTTGATTTATTTTGTTTTTAATATTTATTAAAGGATTTTCAATTGTATGCTGATATTGCTCGTGAACTTCCATTAATTAAAATAGATTATTTATCTTCTGAATTGATTGATGATGACACATCGACTACAATGGATTATTTTGGAAAATTAAATGTTGAAGAGTATTTATAAGCATTGTTTTATTTTTGATCGAAAGAAGTTCCTTTTTTTCCCAAGAATCAGTGTGTGTGTGTGTATAGAGTTAATTATAGTAAAAATTACTGATCAATTAAGTTCAATAGAGAGCTTTTGTGTTCAAAATATTTGTTTGTTTATCTTTTTTTTTCTTTGCTGAAAAACTTAAAATGAAATCTTGATGAATCCCGTTGTTTTGTTTCTTTTTTGTAATTCTCTCTTTTTTTCTTTGTGATACGGACAAGTTCTTTACTTTCTTGTCATTGTATGGCT